>JAVTVY010056827.1:0-29795 GCA_036873755.1 Hanleya hanleyi | reverse complement strand
GTATGTTGGCAAACCACCCGAAGACTCCACCTTAAGGTGAACGGTCACAGAAAATCCGTTAGGAAAAAGCAATTGCTTATAGGTAAGCATTTTCCTGGACCCGACCATGGCTGGGAAATCTTTAGTATTCAGATCATAGACGTGGTCAATCCATCTACCAAGGATTCCCCCTTTGGATTTGAGAGAAAAATCCGAGAGCGAGAATTAGTCTGGATGCTAGAACTTGGGTCAGTGTTTCTGTTTGGTTGAAATGATGTCAGTTGGTTCGGCAATGCTACAAACCGCCGTTCAAATATATCCAACATTACCCAGCTATTTAAACCCCATCAAGGAAGACATCGCAGCCATGGTTGGCGAAAGCTTAATAGTTCGATGATTCACGATCATATCCCTTTAAATTACTTAGTGGGTTTAACTAACACACCAAATAGTATGCATAGCTTACGTACTTTAGATCATATAACCAGAGATATACAACAATCTGCGTCTTCAGGAAATATAATACCACCCAAAATCACTAAAGTATGTCAAGATATAGCGTATTTTCGGTTGTATCGTTCAGTGAACATAATCGAAACATCTCAAGATCGGCTTTTCTTGAAACTCAACTACTAGATAAAGGACTGGACATTATTAATTTACCTCGAATCCTGGATGATACGCAATGCTGTACCAAACTATTTTAAGTTCACAGAACCTCATTGCATTCCATATAAGTATACTAAATCTATAGCCACCAAAATATTCAATTACTCCAATGCTGTCAAGGAGTTTGACTGGAACTTATACACGCCAGGAGGCTATAGTTGTGATTGTGAATCGTCGAACTTTATCTATACACCATGCAAACATATTGTGACTGGTGACCTTGATGTGGTGAGTGATAGGGACCTAAAATTACTCCTGATGAATGGAAATAAAATATAGAGAGCCGAGATGTATAAATCTGAAGGCCGACCAAAAGATAGTCCTGTCTGCATTGTAACAGTACGTTATTGATTGATCTAAGCGAGAAAAAGTTGAACCTACAGTGCTGGCTGATTGGCTGGATCTCACCAAGAACAAGGTCGTTGAAACAATCCGCCATATTGACAGAAGTACTATTCTTCATTCTCAAGAAACCTCAATTCGCAAGAAGTTCTAGCAAATCTCCAGAGTAAATTCGTCATTGTCCCAGCAGACAAAGACCCAAATAATATAATATTCATATGTAAATATTACTATTACCAGGTGCTGGTTAAAGAATTGAGTGTAGACCTATCATCATCAAATACGTCTACTTACTCCCAAACTGCATTTACTCTGGAAGATTTATTTAACAATCACAAAACTTTTGTCAGGGAAAGAGGTATATGTGTTCCAATCAATCATAACGACATACCAAATGTATACTGGACCCCCAAAATGCATAAATCACCGTATAAAGCTAGATTCATAGCTGGTTCCAGAAGCTGCACCGCCAAGCTTCTTTCAACTCTATTGACGAGGGGCCTTCAGGAGGTAAAACCATTTTGGGAAAGGTATTGCGCCACTATTTCTAAAAACTCTGACGTTGAATGTATGTGGATATTGAAAAACTCAAAATGTCTTACGGAAGAACTTGATGCTAGAGGTCACATACCGTACAGACATGTATCCACATGGATTTCTCGACTCTCTATACTACAATCCCTCATCAGGACCTTATTGTCCGTTTAAGTTCATTATTAGTATCTGTGTTCAAGAAAACTGATCGGAAGCCATAAAGCATTCTTTAGCTCTACTAAATACAACAAATATCATTTATGGGATGTTTCTTTGTTTATAGAGTTGCTTGGGTTTTTCATTAAAAATATCTATGTGAAATTTGGCAGCACAATATATCAGCAGCATATAGGTGTTCCAATGGGTACTAATTGTGTACCCCTGTTCGCTGACCTGTATCTGTTCTCTTATGAATATGACTATATGCAGGCGCTTTCAAAACCGATCCATTCAAAGCCCGTTCCTTCTCATTCACCAAACGCTATATAGACGATCTTCTCGCTGTGGATAATCGCTATATAATTGACACAGTGAAGGATATATATCTACCTTCACTGGATTTGAAGGAAACTACAGATAGCCCTACAGGCACATCATATTCAGATCTATATCTCTATAAAAATTACTTCATGACAAAAGAGATGATTACAATTTCGACATCGTAACCTATCCCTTTCTGGACAGTAATATTCCAGTAGGACCTGCACATGGCGCATACCTATCTCGCCTAGTAGCATTTGCTATATTCTGTGTTAAATGTGACGATTTTAATCAACGTCGCAAAACATTGTTGCAGAAACTTATAAAACAGGGCTATTCCACCAGGCGCCTCAACTCGAAGTTTCTCAAATTTGGCGATACATATCGCATGCTGATAGCAAAATACGAGCGTAGCGTGCAAGATCTATGACGTTACGTTTCGTAACTTGTGTCTAATTCCGTTTAACCCGGGGCTAGGTATGATAGTATGGTGCTCATATGAACAGTCACAATCAAAGCGTGACTGAGATACATCATTCTCTATATGACGACATTACAACGATTATTATGGATTAAGAATACTGATCAGCGATACGGATTTTATATTTTTGTCTTGTCGGCATCATTGAAAACTGTTGACCTCTTCTCTCTTCACAAGCAGAACCAGAAATCACTCAAGTGATGATTTGTATCTAAGTCACGTATTTATTGGCACTGGTTTGAGTGGTATTATATACAAATATCCAAGAGCAGTGATATAATAGCCATATCAAATCATTTGATGGAAAGCGATTGCCGCACCGAGTTGGGAAGACATTTATTTCTGCACATTACAGCGTATTTGACAGAACTATTATCACCAATACAGGGGTTTGATTTCTCCGAGAAACAGGATTGGCTGGGCACCCAAACGAATTGCACAAATAGATTGGAGGAAAGACGTCTAGCTGTTTACCTTCGTACATGCAATACCTACGGTGAAGTCTTACCTTTACAGAGAAACTCCGATATATAAGTTTCTTGCTCAAGATGAAAATGTCGATTGTTGGAGTTCTTTTCTGGAAATTGTTTTAGAAATTATTTTATCTCTGGATTTTAGTGCGGGAACGTGTTATTCCCATCTGAATATCAAGCTTCTGTCCATTCTTTCGAATTCTTGAACAGAGAGGGTTAGGCATCGATTGACACAAACACAACATTTTACAACTGAGCGACAAAACATGGCCTAAAATACTACAAACCCGATTTAAAAGTAGCAAAATCGTTTAACAGTAGCAATAATCGTATAGCAATTTCATTCAGTACTTGTGTGTGAAAAATATATATACCAAATAGGCGCACGTTCATCGTTTATCGATTGCCATCTTGTCTACTACCTTTTCATGAAACGTACAGGAACGTAACTTCTAATGGAAGTTTGCATAGGCATCTACGCTTTGGTGGTTCAAACCAGAGGGGCCCGAAAATCCAGAAAAAGAGATTTGTGTCTGCCGAGTAATGAGAGTGTATATATATATCACCGTTCAGATGTTGCAAAATACACATTGCAATGGCTGCGATACAGTATAAACTATGGTATTTTGGCAAACAAACTTTGTTTTACAATGAAAGGAAAAATTACTTTAAACAGCTGATTTACAGAAACCCTACCTTTTACTGAATATTAAGCAAAAATAAAATCTAATATGAACTGATTAATCCACCTTATGAACATTATTGAGGGAACAAAGAATAGCCTGTCTGTGCAGTGACCCATGACTTCAGATAATCAGCTATTGGTTCGTATATTTTTTACATTGCCATATCTTTTAACCCAGGAGAATGTTTTGAACTGAGGTTATCTGACATAATTTTTTACATATGTACTATATTTTTCCAGTGTTCAAGAAAGTGGCGTTGTGCATAGAATGATGTATAATTTGGCAAATATTACATAAAAATATGTCAGCAAAATATTCCCCTAGGCTAAAACATCAGGTAGAATGAAATTATACGAACCAGTGTCTGATCGTGTAGTAAGCTCGCACCCTCAGAATTTGGCCCCAAATCCAGAACACCCTTGACGTATTCTATAGCATTCTCAGAGAAGGCGTGAGAAGCGACCATTTTAATAATGTGTAAGCACCTTCAGAACTCCCCAGACCTACCCATACCCTGTAATGATAGAATGAATGAATGTGATACCGTTAGTTATTCGAAAAATGAGATTGAATGCATTTAATGGTGCCTAATGCTAAATATTCGAACTATCACAAGAATGGTCAAATAACACCTACGTTAATTTCGGTGCTGTGTTCGTACCATATATTCCTTACTTTCGAAATAATTCTTGAATTATACTCCACAGCGAATACGAACGAGAATGGAGTAGAACACGAGATGATGCCAACACATGAAGGTATGCAAAACACAGTCAACATGGTGAAACTGTATATAAAGGTTGCAATTTTAATTTCGATTAAGTGTATGAGAAAATTTGTCCTGCTTTGGTGAAAGAAAAAATCAAGCCCCAGGAGTCAGTTTAGCTGAGAATGGGAAATCGGGGAACGACGGCCTATCCGGAAACACTATGAGTCAGAGTTTGGTCTGAATCGTTCTCCATTACCAATGTTGGATCACCCGTATTCTATCGCCTTTCCCTTGTCTTATTATCCATCTATTTAAAATCGGTAGCTCAGTTTCTTACGTTGGTATTTGAAACACCATTAAAATCGTAATCCCCCAGATAAACTGGAGATATTACATGTAACCCACAGTCGTATGTCGGTCCGATTGAGCCGAAAGCCCGATAAGCTTCTCGGTCATCCGCGCCTCGACGTTGGATGATATTGGTCGCTCATAATCCTGTCTGGCGAAATTTTGCTGATCCTGACATGAACATCACGGCGATTTATTTAGTTATACAGCCAGGAAGATCAAATTACATCTTATCGATGTGTCCAACCGATAGGGGAATTTTCGTCCTCTGGTTGGGTTGACGTGACTGAAAACCGATTTCCTAGCCGATAGAAGCCCAAATCAACCGTTCTATTGTATTTTTAATACTGATACAGGTAACTGGATGACTCAGATCTCGCTTCCACGATGCACTGCGCATGCATAACAGTATACAAGCTACACAACTGACCCCCCTGTTTAAATATTCGCTTGTCTTCTGCTGTATTTTGTTGAGTTTGCTTTTTCTTATTAACAGAAGATAATTGTATATAAGGAAAATGCCGATAATATAGTCGCACAAATCGAAGTTTGTTTTGGAACCGCAAAATAAGCTTTTGTGATATTTCATATATTGAATGAAAGTGGCTAGATACTGCACCAATGCAGAGATTTGGTGAAAAACATTGGAGTAATATTTTTACAAAATGTTACTAGCTAATAATATATCTTCAATGTAATCTGCAGATTATATGCGGATTATCTGAATATATGCATAGTCACCGCAAAAATGGTCACATTGACCTTTGTGCACTTAAACTTGTGGAGGTCACAGAGGTCAAGTGCACAATAGTTCCGGCAAAGGTCACGTGGTTGCCATGGTGACGTCACTTCCAACCTATGCGGGATGTATTCCTCCGCGGTGATGCGGTCTGCCTCCGCCGACAGAAAGTAGTCCCAAATACGCGGGGGTTTCGTGAGAATCATCGGCAATGTCCGGCAATCTCCGGGACTATAATGTTCGGTCATCTTCGGCAATGTCCGGGAATATAATGTCCGATCATCTCCGGCAATCTCCGGCCCTCTCTGGGACAATAGATAGCCTGTATCTACCCTTCTGAAGCATCCATGGCATTCAAAAGGGTCCCCGACAATATTGCCATCTATTTGTCCATGTTAAATGACCAGTGGGGAACCCTCAGTTTCTTTATACAGTGGCAGACGCTCTACCATAATGCCACGAGTCATAGGCTACAAACCAAGGTTGAAAATAGCATATATATGTGTACCATATGGCCCATACTGGCCCACTGGCCAATGTTGAACCTAATGGGAAATTTACTCCTGGTCATTGTAGTATGGGTTGTTTGGTTTTGTTTTTCACATCTCAACACCTAGAACACGCTGGGCAGGGTCCCGAAGCGAATGGTTGAATTTTTTTGAAAAACTCACTGTGCGCATGCGTAGTGGGTGAATAGCGCTGAGAGAACGTTTTGGGATCTAGGTAAGCCCCTAGTCGACCGATTGGGTTGAGTGAGGTATCAATGTGAAGCACACATGAGGGAGCATCCGACGGGCTGGGTGTGGGGTAGGAATACCATCATTCTGCGCAGGCGCGGTAGAAAAAGTGTATGGAAATAGACGTTTTGGGGTCTAGGTGTACCACTAATGGTCTAGTGGAGTTGACTGAGGTATCAATGTGAAGTATACGTGAGGGAGCATCCGCCTGGCCTAGTGTGTTGTCCGTTTTTAACATTCTGCACATGCGCAGACAGGGAATTGTGGGAAAAGAGTATGGAAATAGACGTTTTGGGGTCTAGCTGGACCACTAGTGGTCCGATGGAGTCGAGTCAGCTATCAATGTGAAGCATACGTGATGGAGCATCGGCCAGGACTAGAGTGTTGTCCGTTTTCAACATTCTGCGCATGCGCAGACAGGGAATTGTGGGAAACGGGTATGGAAGTAGACGTTTTGGGATCTAAGTGAACCAATATTGGTCCGATGGCGTCGAGTGAGGTATCAATGTGAAGCATTAATGAAGGAGCATCAGCCTGGATTAGTGTGTTGTCCGTGTTCAACATTCTGCGCATGCGCAGACAGGGAATTTTGGGAAAAGGGCATTGGAAGAAAAGTTTTGGGGTCCGATTGAGTCGTATGAGCTATCAATGTGAAGCATTCGGGAAGGACCATCCGGCTGGACTAGTGTGTCGTCCGTTGTCAACATTCTGCTCATGCGAAGACAGGGAATTGTGGGAAAAGGGCATTGGAAGGGACGTTTTGGGGTCTACGTGGGCCACTGGTGGTCTGATTGAGTCGTATGAGGTCTTATTTTGAAGCTCTCATGGAGGCACCCGACTGGACTAATGTGTCGTCCGTTGTGGACTCCACCATCACCACCACCTCCGCTGCCTCCGGGCGTTGATGGTCTCTCCTCCTCCGCGTGGTATATGGTAGTGTGTGGTAGTGTGTGTTGGTGGTGTGTGGTGGTGTCTGTACATATAGTGTCCCTCATCATTCCATATGTATTGGTCGGCTAATCAAAATTTTGCTACTACTCGTACTGATGACGTCACCAATGACGTCAGAGATGACGTGGAAATCACTCAAGTCGTGGTCTGCACCACGAGAGCTTCAAGATGACACCCTACACGCCATCTTTGGATGAGATATAGAACCTCAATCTCTCAAATCTACCCCTGCGCACCCCAGGAATGGTCACTTTACGTACTACACCCCAAATGCGCAATCAACTGTTTCAGGATATGCTGCCGTTAGAGTATCCTGGCCTACTCGATGACACTTAGGCCAAAAGCGATTCTGGCCGGAGATTAAAATTTCTCAAACGATGGCTTCTGATTGGACAAGAGCCTACGAAAATTGTAAACATACATAACGCGAATCCCCCAGCATGGGTATAATGTACTGGAGGGATATTAAAATGATTGATCTCTCATCCTTGTTGTTGTTGTTGTTATTCTCTCATCTGTCTACATCATGGCGTCAAGGCGTTATGCTAGGGCGTTACGGCGTAACGATGGGCGTTGACGGGCGTCACTGCATTTCGATGTATTGGTGGCAATTCCATGAAAATCAGAGCTTTTAGGCTAATTCACCAGGCCGTTGAAGCGTTGAGCTTTGCTACAAGATGACACCTCACACGACGCATTCGGACCACGGATGGTCAATCTTTACCCCAGACACTTTCCTTCACACCCTCAAAATGCTCACTTTGGCTATTACTCCTACTGATGACGTCACCAATGACGTCACAGATGACGGGGACATCCCTCAAACCATGGTCCATACCACGAAAACTACAACATGACACCCCACACGACACATTCGGACCAAAAATGGTCCATCTCTACACCAAATACCTTCCTTCACTGCCCCAAAATGACCACTTTATTTACTAGACCCAGCTGCGCATGCGCAGATTGACGCGATTTGCAATAAAAAATACGCCATTCTGACTCTACCCCACAAAAGCTTCACTTTGACACCTCCCACGACCCATTTGGACGAATAGTGGTCCACCTAGACGCCAAAACGTCTATTTCCATACCCTTTTCCCATAATTCCCTGTCTGTGCATGCGCAGAATATTGAAAACGGACGACACATTAGTCCAGTCGGGTGCTCCTCCATGAGAGCTTCAAAATAAGACCCCATACGACTCAATCAGACCACTAGTGGCTCACGTGGACCCCAAAACGTCCTTTCCAATGCCCTTTTCCCACAATTCCCTGTCTGAGCATGCGCAGAATGTTGAAAACGAACGACACACAAGTCCAGGCGGATGCTCTTTCACGAATGCTTCACATTGATACCTCATACGACTCAATCGGACCAATAGTGGCCCACCTAGACCCCAAAACGTTCCTTCTAATGCCCTTTCCCCACAATTCCCTGTCTGCGCATGCGCAGAATGTTGAACACGGACAAGACACTAGTCCAGGCGGATGCTCCCTCACGTATGCTTCACATTGATAGCTCACTCGACTCCATCGGACCACCAGTGGTCCACCTAGACCCCAAAATGTCTCTTTCAGTACTCTTTTCCCACAATTCCCTGTCTGCGCATGCGCAGAATGTTGAAAACGGGCAACACACTAGCCCAGGCGGATGCTTCCTCACGTATGCCTTCCTCACATTGATACCTCACTCAACTCCATTGGACCATTAGTGGTCCAGCTAGACCCCAAAACGTCTATTTCCATACACTTTGTCTAACGCGCATGAGCAGAATGACGTTTTCACGTCACACCCGGCTCGTCGGATGCTCCCTGGCGTATGCTTCACATTGATACCTCACTTGACGCCATCGACCCAATAGTGGCCCACCTAGAGCCCAAAACGTCTATTTCGATATTCTTTGTCTACAGCGCATGCACAGAATGATGATATGCCTACCCCGCACCCAGCCCGTTGTATGCTCCCTCACGTATGCTTCACATTGATACCCCACTTAACCCAATCGGTCCACTACGGGCTCACCTAGATCCCAAAACGTCCTCCCAGCGCTATTTACCCACTACGCATGCGCACAGTGACTTTTCCCAAAAAATTCTATCAATCGCTTCGGGACCCTGTCCCTCGTGTTCTAGATGCTGCGATGTGAAAAACAAAACCAAAAGCAGACCGCATCACCGCGGAGGAATACATCCCCAAAAGGTTGGAAGTGACGTCACCATGGCAATCACGTGAACTTTGCTGGAACTATAGTGCACTTGACCTCTGTGACCTTCACAAGTTTAAGTGCAGAAAGGTCAATGTGACCATTTTTGCGGTAAATTTGCTACTGCGGACCCTTCTTCCCTGTCGCCACTTCCCCGCAATATAATTCCCGATCGGTAAGTGTGATGAGTTATTCACTTACATTTGATCAAATACAGAGGGCAAGATTCGCAACACGAGATTGTTATTTGTAATATACTTAACTTCTGCTTTTTTGGATGAATAAATTGAGAGAATATGAGTATGACGAGACTGGAGGACCGAAAGTATCGAATGTAATATAAGGTTGTCTTACTCAAGAATGAAATGGACGTACCCTAGCTTATATTATACCAGCGGCATTTGTATAGGCGAAAACTCCGATTATTCCCACTTGAGGACAGGAAAAAAGCGCATGCTTCCATATTCCAAACTGACCGAGTAAGCTGATATATCAACATTGATAGATATCACTGAGATGTTGTGATGACATGTGGGAATGGTTATAGTATATGCAAACATAGCAATAATGTGTCTCCTTCGCTAAAATGTTTGTCTGAAATAATTAAGCGAGATTTTTTGTTATTGATTAGCTATCAGCTCTGTGGAGTTAGAAACAACTCCATCTGTTTGCCAACATCTTTACGCAACAACTGGCGGTCACACCGGAATAATAAGATAAACAAATTTGGTTGAATTCAACGACTGGGAGTTGTGTTTGTGAGTGTGTGTATGGAGTGGGGGGTTGTAGGTGAAAGAGTGAGGACGACACGGTGAAATTTCAAAACTATGGGTTAAGATGTATCGAATTCTTTTCCTCAAAACATAAATATGAAATATCAAGATGAATAACGTAAATAAAATGGGTATTCATAAACCCGACAATTCCCTGTTTGTCAGCACATGTAGTACACCTCCGGTCCATGTTGTGAAATATAACACATCTGCTGGGCGACAAGAGTGGTGATGCAAGAGAAACGATTCCTTGACGGCAAATTGTTTACATAATAGAAAAGGAAAAATTGATACAGTTTATAGCCCCTTTTGTTGAGTTATTATTGACGATTTTAATAATGTCTCAACATCGTCCCGTTACCGGACCATATTTGCTTATAGCACCCAATTGGCGTAGCGTTTAAATTAAAAATCTATTCTTTAATTCCTTGTATAAACAATTAGAACAATCTAAAGCTGAATGATTCTTTTAAACTCATATACACCACGGACTATTCCCTCGCCGCCCCTGTCCTTCGTGTTCTATTCACATCCCTCAGTGAGGATTTTCAACTTGGCTCGATGTTATTTGCCTTTCCTAGTTATATAATATGTGATTAAATTGAATGCGGTGATTATATTGAATCCAATGATAATACAATGAAACGCAGATAATGGTCCCTGTTGAAGTGAAAAATATTCTCCGCTGAGAACATTCCCTCCTGCAGACATTTCCCCGTTCGGACATTCCCCCCTCCCTCTACATTCCATTAAGGTGCAGGAATGGTTATTATTGTCTCGCATGCTATTTAGCAGACCTGCTACTTCGCAAATAATTTCTAAAATCAGTGATATTTAGAAAGGGGTCTGCTACTTTGAAGATAATTTCTAGGATTTCTGCTAGTTAGCACTTTGACTTGCCTGTTCCCAAAGGAAATATATTGTATAACTAGCACAAATGCTAAATATTGAATATTTCTTTCTAAATTGCAACCAGAAGAAATAGTCAATATTTATGATAAGTCGCAAACGCAAATTGTCGGACTGCCTCTCCCGAGAGAAAATATATTGTATAATTAGCACAAATGCTAAGTATTGAATATTTCTTCTAAATTGCAGCCATGATAAATATTGAATATTTCTTCTAAATCGCAGCTCCAAATTGTCCAATTGCCTCTTCTTAAAGAAAATATATTGTATAATTAGCACAAATGCTACATATTTTCAATCTTGCATGGACTGGTGAATAAGGAGGTTTAAGGCAGCCCTACACCGTATTTGCTGGTCTGTGCAACTCCTCTGACAATAACAGGGATTATTCTATCGTTCTTCCTGGTTAAACAACGCGCATGCACTGTTATGTAAGGATTTTTAAGACAGTCGCAAGTACATTTTCATTTGTGGTCTGTGCAACTCCACTCAGACAATAACAGATTATTCTATCGTTCTTCCTGGTTAAGCAACGGGCATGTGCTGGTATATAGGCTGTTTATGACAGCCCTAGGTAATGCTTGATTGGTGCCTCACTGATGCAGACAGCTGGCATGTATTCAGACTTACTGGTACTTGATTGCAACAATCAAATTATATTCTAATTAGATGATATTATAAAGGTGCTAAATATTGAATATATTGTCCTTTCTCCGACACGGTGTTAAAGATATTTTAATGCGAATCTCGTCCAATTATTGAATATATTCTATCGTTGAGTATATTGAATATATTGTCTTTTCTCTGAAAAGACTCTTGTGGATATTTAACTGCGAATCTCTTCTATTTAGTATAGATTATAAAAGTGCTAAATATTGAATATATTGTCTTTCCCAGACGCCAGCTACATATTTAAGTGCGAATCTTTTCTAATTATATGATATTATAAAGGTGCTAAATATTGAATATATTGTCTTTTCCCAGACGCCAGATAGATATTTAACTGCGAATCTCTTCTAATTAGATGATATTATCAAAGTGCTAAATATTCAATATATTGTCTGTTCTCAAATGTCACCCACATATTTAAATGCGAATATATTCTAATTAGATGATATTATAAAGATGCTTAATATTGAATACATGTATATTGTCCTTTCTCCGACACGGTGTTACAGATATTTTGATGCGAATCTCTTCTAATTATATTAGATTATAAAAGTGCTCAATATTGAATATATTGTCTTTTCTCCGAAAAGGGTCTTGTGGATATTTAACTGCGAATCTCTTCTATTTAGTATAGATTATAAAAGTGCTAAATATTGAATATATTGTCTTATCCGAGATGCCAGCTACATATTTGAGTGCGAATCTTTTCTAATTATATGATATTATAAAGTTGCTAAATATTGAATATATTGTCTTTCTCGGACGCCAGCTAGATATTTAACTGCGAATCTCTTCTAATTAGATGATATTATCAAAGTGCTAAATATTCAATATATTGTCTGTTCTCAGACATCAGCTACATATTTAAGTGCGAATCTCTTCTAATTATATTAGATTATAAAAGTGCTAAATATTGAATATATTGTCTTTTCTCCGAAAAGGGTCTTGTGGATATTTAACTGCGAATCTCTTCTATTTAGTATAGATTATAAAAGTGCTAAATATTGAATATATTGTCTTTTCCCAGATGCCAGCTACATATTTGAGTGCAAATCTTTTCTAATTATATGATATTATAAAGGTGCTAAATATTGAATGCATTGTCTTTTTCCAGACGCCAGATAGATATTTAACTGTGAATCTTTTCTAATTAGATGATATTATCAAAGTGCTAAATATTCAATATATTGTCTGTTCTCAAACGTCACCTACATATTTAAGTGCGAATCTTTTCTAATTATATGATATTATAAAGGTGCTAAATATTTAATATATTGTCTTTTCCCAGACGCCAGATAGATATTTAACTGCGAATCTCTTCTAATTAGATGATATTATCAAAGTGCTAAATATTCAATATATTGTCTGTTCTCAAATGTCACCTACATATTTAAATGCGAATATATTCTAATTAGATGATATTATAAAGATGCTAAATATTGAATATATTGTCCTTTCTCCGACACGGTGTTACAGATATTTTAATGCGAATCTCTTCTAATTAGATTAGATTATAAAAGTGCCAAATATTGAATATATTGTCATTTCTCCGAAAGGCTCTTGTGGAAATTTAACTGCGAATCTCTTATATTTAGTATAGATTATAAAAGTGCTAAATATTGAATATATTATTTTTCCCAGACGCCAGCTACATAAGTAAGTGCGAATCTTTTCTAATTAGATGATATTATAAAGGTGCTAAATATTGACTATATTGTCTTTCTCGGACGCCAGCTAGATATTTAACTGCGAATCTCTTCTAATTAGATGATATTATCAAAGTGCTAAATATTCAATATATTGTCTGTTCTCAGACATCAGCTACATATTTAAGTGCTAATCTATTCTAATTAGATAATATTATAACGATGCTAAATATTGAATATATTGTCCTTTCTCCGACACGATGTTACAGATATTTTAATGGGAATATAGTCTAATTAGACTAGATTATAAAAGTGCTAAATATTGACTGTAGATGCTATTAAAGTAACCCACTTTTCTGCTTACTGCGAAGTTTAGCAAAAATATCTGCACAATATTGCCAAGTATGCTATATAGCACCATGTTGAAGCATAGGAAATTTGAAAAGTATTTTAAGAAAAGCCAATCCTGCACCTAACTCCTACATTCTGGTACTATGAATTCTTACGATTGTGTACCAAGGTTGAAATATTGACAAAAAACACTTTTGAACATTTTTTTCCTATTTTTGTTATTTTCTATAATTTGGCATGATTAAACAATAGTATAAGTTGATAACTATCACACAGCGTGCCCGTGTTAATTAACTATTTAGTGATAATACATATTTAGATTATACATAGTATAATTTTCTGTCTATAATTTTGCATGATTAAACAATATCATACCTGATATAAGTTAACAGCTATCATACAGTGATAAATAAATATCAATTCAATATACAGAAAACGTACTATACAAAATACAAATGTACTATACACATATTTTTTTTACAAAAACGGTCTTCACTTTCTAGTTTCTTCTTCTCATCCCTCTCGGTGTCTTTTAATCTATGGGCAATGTTTCGGTTCCTAGCAATAGGAGTCCCGCCAATTAGACATGTTGAATGACGCGCACTCGGAGAAGAAAAAAAAACAAGTTATCGTGACAGATGATAGAGTATGATCAGTAATTATTTATATTAGCATGAATCAGAAAACAGATGAACGACCTTGGCAGTTCTCGGTAATGAGAGCTATATAATAACAACCGCAGTGTAAATGGTTAGAATCATACAATTTCATCGATCCATGATAATTACTAATTAACTCGTGAAGTAATTGTGTCTTCATCTCATTAGGTCTCGATATCTTGAGTCATATTCCGCCAAATAAAACGTTTTTTTCAAATATGAAACACATTAAATATGAAGATACATTACCAATCAAATGAGGGGATTTTCGGTGCGGTGTTACTGACAGCAACATTCAACATGTTCCGAGTTCTTATCGTTTGAATTGGTCCTTAGTCTTTTGTAACGGGTATTTAAAAGAACTGACCTGAGAGAGTTGATAAATTTAATCCTCATTGGATAATGCCCCGGTATTCGCTGAAAGTTATGAGATGCAAAGATGAAGTATTCCATGTGAATTCTGTCATATATCGTAGCTTTAATTTCGGTTTAATAGTTACTGCCTATGTTATGGAGTTGAGATTTTATTGTCTGTAATTTATATAACCGTATTACAGGTAGCTCAAATGTCGAAATTATATCTGCGCCCCAGCTGCAATTATCAGATCGTAATCTGTTATGTCCGACAAATGTTGACAGGTTATTGTCAAAGCCATGATCAATCCCCTCCCCGTGATTGAGCCCTTGTTTTAACCAAAGGTATGGTATACAAATCACGTATCCCAGGTTTTACAGTTTGAGAATGCTGGTCGAGATAAGACCGCTCAGTATTATAATACTACCGAGTTTGAGTACGTTTATTTTGGTAAACAGATATCCCATTGCTATAAAACAACAAGATACACCAGAAAGCGGACTGCTTTGCACTTGTTTCGTACATTCTCTAACCACATACGTGAAACGCTACGGGTATGTACATGTTTTGACACAATGGTAGCCGACTACATCCTACGCGTGCCAAACCCATTCTGTGTTCATGAGCCATTTGAGATGTTTTGAAAATATGTACCGGTACCGTATCAGACAAAAGTAATTTGCTGAGAAACCTGCAGTGGTTAAGACCGATGTTAATGTTTGACACTATCCCAACTACCGGATAAACCAGAGACTTTATGGTGAGATTATATAAAGTCCCTGGTAAAATATATCTCATACAGGATTAATTATTTGTGTATACCTCACAGCCATCTGCGCGAACGCATTTAAATCAGATACCGTCAAACAGTTTCCTGGGCTCATCCTTGCTCCATAGTGCGGTAAACCCCCGTTCCATGAGTTGTTTTACAGCTGGAAGATGATAACCGATGTAGTTGTCGATATTCGTACAGGTTAAATGCTGATTTGACACCCGATAGTGATCAAATACTTTTTGTTCAGGGGTTCGGCGTTCGTTTCTCTCTCGTTTCTCTCTCGCCGTTTTGAATTGTAATTTTCTGTATGCTAAAGTCACAGGTGATTCTGAACATATACTTAAACGGACACGTACGTATCCATATGCTACGTCTTCGCTGGCTAATATACCAGCACATGTATGTGGTCCGTAGGACCCTCATCGCGGACACCCTATACAGGGGACATCCTTAGCCGCCACACCGGGCTGGTATATACCGGAAAATGGGATTACATACAAAGCCACTAAAAGCTTACACAGTGTTTCGTATTCACCCGAGATTAACCAAGGAGCGCCCACGAGACCGCTTCATATTTTCCAAGTTCGCTCCAATATTTATTTCATAACTTGGATTCAATATAATCACCGCATTCAATATAATCACATATTATATAACTAGGAAAGGCAAATAACATCGAGTCAAGATGAAAATCCTCATCGAGGGACGTGAAAAGAACACGAAGGACAGGGACGGCGGGGGAATAGTCCGTGATGTGCATGAGTTTAACAGAAGCATTCAGCTTTAAATTGTTCTAATTGTTTATACAAGGAACTAAAGAATAGATTTTTAATTTAAACGCTACGCCAGTTTGGTGTTATAGCCAAATATGGCCCGGTAACTGGACGATTTTGAGACATTATTATAATAACATGACCAAACAATACAGATTATCACTAAATAAATCGTCAATAATAACTCAACAAAAGAGACAGTAAAAATTTATCAATTCTTCCTCTCCTGTTATGTAAACAATTTGCCGTCAAAGAATCGTTTCCCTTGCATCACCGTTCTTGTCGCTCAGCAGATGTGTTTTATTTTGAAACATGGACCGCAGGTGTACTACATATGCTGACAAACAGGGAATTGCCGGGTTTATATAATTCAGGAGCCCATTTTATCTACGTTATTCATCTTGATATTTCATATTTATGTTTTGAGGAAAAGAGTTTTTAAATTTCACCGTGTCGTGCTCACTCTTTCACCTACACCCCCGTCATATACACACACTCACAAACACAACTCCCAGTCGTTGAATTCAACCAAATTTTTTTATCTTACTATTTCGGTGTGACCGCCAGTTGTTGCGTAAAGATGTTGGCAAACAGGCGGAGTTGTTTCTAAATCCACAGAGCATTCCCACATGTCATCACAACATCTCAGTGATATCTATACTTAAGTATGAATTGTTATCTTAAGTATATGTAATTCAATGTTGAGATGTCAGCTTACTCGGTCAGTTTGCAGAGCAGTTGAAATTGTGCTTTTAGTTGATGTTGGATTATGGAAGCATGCGCTTTTTCCTGTCCCCAAGTGGGAATAATCGGAGTTCTCGCCTATACAAATGCCGCTGGTATAAAATAAGCTAGGGTACGTCTCTTAACCATTTTATTCTTGAGTACCACAACCTTATATTACATGTGGTACTTTCGGTCTTCCAATCTCGTTATTCTCATATTTTCTCAATTTATTCATTCAAGAATTAAGTATGTTACATATAACAACCTCGTGTTGAGATTCTTGCCCTCTGTATTTGACCAAATGCAAGTGAAACACTTACCGATCGGGAATTATATTGCGGGGAAGTGGCGGCAGGAAAGAAGCGTCCACATATAATCTACAGATTACATTCTATTAGGAAGCCTTTTTCGATATAATGAAGATATATTATTAGCTAACAACATTTTGTAAAAATATTACTCATATATTTTCTTCACCAAATCTCTGCATTAGTGCAGTAATCTAGCCACTTTAATTAAATATATGAAATATCTCTCAAGGTTATTTTGTTGTTCCAAAACAAGGTTAGATTTGTGCGACTATATTATCGGTATTTAGTGCACCTAAAAGAGATGTCGGGGCCCTATCTGCCCTGTAGGATGGGGACGGTGTGCTAAAGTACCCGTTGCACAATGTTTTTATCACCGAAGATCATTCGGATACGTGTCTTCAGTGGTTTATTTAGTGGAAGATTTATTTGGAAGTTTTCAATAAAAGTACCTACACGAAGTAAGGATCACTTTACCCTGTTATAGATATCCATGTTTAGCATAACATCCAGAAAGTGATTTTCTTTTGAAAATCTATAATTCTTTCTGACTGCCGGTACATGCTGTTATGCTTGTTCGTCGTGTCATGTGTGCTATTCATATAGTACCACTACATATGACATTTTGAACTATCTCATTTTTTTATTATCTCGAACTACCACGATTGCATGCTATCCTGCTGCAACGATATTTGGAATTCTGAAACCCAATACCAAATAGTGTTTTGAAACCCATAATGCAGTTTTTCCAAACAGGAAAAGTAGCTTTCTGAAAACCAAGTGGACGGGGTTCGGAACACCACTTCTGGTTGCAGCTGGGTTTCACCCACTTCTGGGGTTTCGAAAAACTTCCTTTTTACTGTGCATTTGCAGTGCATCCTGGAAGCGAGACCTGAGTCGTCCAGTTACCTGTATCAGTAAAATACAATATAACGGTTGATTTGGGCTTCTATCGGCTAGGAAATTCGTTTTCAGCCATGTCAACCCAACCAGAGGACGAAATTTCCCCTATCGGTTGGACACATAGATCAGATGTAATTTGATCTTCCTGGCTGTATAACTAAAGACATCGCCGTGATGTCCATGTCAGGATTAGCAAAATTTCGCCAGACAGGATTATGAGCGACCAATAACATCCAACGTCGAGGCGCGGATGACCGAGAAGCTTAACGGGATATCTGAGGGATTACGATTTTAATGGTGAATAGATAAATAACAAGTCAAGGACACGACGATATAATCGAACTAACGACCGGGAGATCCAACATTGGTAATGGAGAGCGATTCAGACCAAACTCCGACTCGTAGTGAAATGTCCCTTGACTTTAGCGTTGTTGTCAGGAAATCAATGACGTCAATCTGCATTTACTGTGGTGGCCATGTTCCGTGACGTCACCAAACGCACTGAATCGCGACATGTCCCATAGCAGCGAACTTGCCTAACGCCAAAGCAGAGATTGTTCAATAACGGTGTTATGTATTCTGGTATAAACGCTCGACGTTCTGCAAAGTAAAGATATAATCTAAAAATAAAATGTTAAACTGTATAATCAACTGAAGAAATATCACATGGCATTTTCATAACCAACACGCTCTCAATTAACTATATATTCAGTATCATCTTCATGATTCGCACGAAACAGCTACATTGGAATTCCAAGAACTAAACTTGAGTCATACTTGTCCATTTGCCTTATGTTTTAGCTCAAATAATGGAATCACACAAATAATTCCTATAAAAAACTACTGAGAGTTGATTGTGGTTACGCTCCGACACAGTTATTGTGTAATCCACAAGAATGTGCTCAGCCATATTATATGTTACATGTACTCTATTTGAGCGTGGTAACAGTGCAAAGGACATATACCTCTTGTGGTGTTGAATTCTGCCTGCAATGAACGTCTGCACTTATATTTTTCTGAATATCAAGCAAAAATAAAATCTAATATGAACCGATTAATCCACCTTATGAACATTATTGTGAGAACAAATAATAGCCTGTCTGTGAAGTGACCCATGACCTCAGTTAATCAGCTATTGGTTCGTATATTTTCACATTGCCATATCTTTTAACCCAGGAGAATATTTTGAACTGGGGATATCTGACATAATTTTTTACATATGTACTATATTTTCCCTGTGTTCAAGAAAGTGGCGTGGTGCTTAGAATGATGTATAATTTGGCAAATATTACATAAAAATATGTCGGCTTTCACCAATGCAAAATATTCCCTAGGCTAAAACATCAGGCAGAATGAAATTATATGAACCAGTATCTGATCGTTTAATAAGCTCGCTTCCTTAGAGTTTAGCCCCAAATCCAGAACATGCTTGACGTATTCTATAGCATTCTGGGCGAAGGCGTGAGAAGCGACCATTTTAATAATGGATAGGGACCTTCAGAACTCCCCGTCCCTTGTAATGAATAGAATGAATGAATGTAATACAGTTAGTGATTCGAACAATGAGATTGAATGCATTTAACGTTGCCTAAATGCTAAATATTCCAACTACCACAAGAATGGTCAAATAAGACCTACGTTAATTTCGGTGCTGTGTTTGTACCATATATTCCTTACCTTCGTAATAGTTCTCGAATTATATTCCACAGCGAATACGGACGAGAATGAAGCAGAACACAAGATGATGCCTATACACGAAGGTATGCAAAACACAGTTAACATGGTCAAACAGTATATGAAGGTTTCAATTTTGGTTTTCAATGAGAGAATTTGCCTTCCGTTGGTGAAAGAAAAAAACAAGCCTCAGGAGTCAGTTTAGCGGAGAATGGAAAATCGGTGACCTATCCCGAAATGTCCCATTATTTTAGCGCCGTTATCAGGAAATCAATGACGTCAATCTGCATTTACTGTGGTGGCCATGATCCGTGACGTCACCAAACGCACTGAGTCGCGACATGCCCCATGGCAGAGAACTTTCCTAACGCCAAAGCAGAGATTGTTCAATTACGGTGTTATGTATTCTGATATAAACACGCGACGTTCTGCAAAATAGAGATCTAATATAAAAATACAATATTGCACTGTATAATCAACTGATGAAATATCACATGGTATTTTCATTACAAACACGCTCTAAATTAACTATACATTCAGCATCATCTTCGTGATTCGCACGAAACAGTTACATTGGAATTCAAAGAACTAAACTTGAGTCATACTGACCCATTTGCCTTATTTTTGGATCAAAATGAAAACATATGAATTTCAATGATAGAATCACAAAAATAATTTCTCTGAAAAACTACTGAAAGTTGACTGCGGTTTCGCTCCGACACAGTTATATGCGCAATTCACAATTATGTGCTGAACCATATTATATATTACATGTACTCCATTTGAGCGTGGTAACAGTGCATAGGACATATACCTCTTGCTATTTTGATATCTGCCTGCAATGAACGTCTGCACTACAGAATAAATACAGAATAAAATATGTTATTTTGGCAAACAAACCATGTTTTACAAACGGAAGAAAAAATACTTTAAGCAGCTGCATTGGTTCGTATATTTTCGCATTGCCATATCTTTTAATCCAGGAGAATATTTTGAACTGGGATATCTGGCATAATTTTTCACATATGCACTATATTTTCCCAGTGTTCAAGAAGTGGCGTTGTACTTAAAATAATGTATAATTAGGCAAATGTTACATGAAAATATGGCAACTATCACCAATGCAAAATATTCTCCTGAGATAAAACATAAGGCAGATTGAAATTTTATGAACCAGTAGATGATCGTGTAGTAAGCTCGCATCCTGAGAGTTTGGTCCCAAATCCTGAACATTCTTGACCTATTCTATAGCATTCTCGAAGAAGGCGTGAGAAGCGGTCATTTTAATAATATGCAAGGACCTTCAGAACTCCCCAGACCTACTCCTCCCCTGTAATGAGTAAAATGGATGAATGTAATACTGTTAGTGATTCGAAAAATGAGATTGAATGCATATAACGGTGTCTAAATGCTAAATATTTCAACTATCACAAGAATGGTCAAATAAGACCTACGGTGTTCGTATCATATATTCTTTACCTTCGTAATACTTTTTGAATTCTCTTCCACAGCGAATACGGAGGAGAGTGGAGCAGAACACGAGATGATACCTATACATGAAGGTATGCAAAACACAGTCAACATGGTCAAACAGTTTATAAAGATTGCAATTGATTTCGATTGAGTGTATGAGAAAATTTGTCTTGCTTTGCTGAAAATAAAAATTAAGCCTCATGAGTCAGTTTAGCTGAGAATGGAAAATAGGTGAACGACGGCCTATCCCGCAATGTCCCTTGCTTTTAGCGTTATCAGGAAATCAACGACGTCAATCTGCATTTACTGTGGCGGCCATGTTCCGTGACATCGCCAAGTCGCAACATGTCCATGACAGAGAACTTGCCTAACGCCAAAGCAGAGATTGCTCAATAACGGTGTTATGTTTTCTGATATAAACAAGCGACGTTCTGCAAACTAAAGATATAAAATAAAAATACAATATTGCACTGTATAATCAACTGAAGAAATATCACCTGGCATGTTCATTACCAACACGCTCTCAATTAACTATATATTCAGTATCATCTTCATGAATCGCATGAAACAGTTACATCGGAATTCCAAGAACTAAACTTGAGTCATACTCATCCATTTGCTATATTTATGCCCCCCCCCCCCCTCTAACTAGAGGGGGGGCATATAGCGATCGCTTTGTCCGTCCGTCCGCCTGTCTGTCCGTCTGTCCGTAGGGGCGTCCGAATTTCTTGTCCGCGCAATATCTCGGTTAATATTTGATGGACAGGATTTAAACTTGCATGGAATGTGCCCAGTACCTCGTAGTTGTGCAGCGTAGAGTTTTTTCCGAGTTCCGGCATAATTTTCAAGAGTTATGGCCCTTTTTCTGAAATCTCTGTGAATTGGACTTGTCCGGGCTGGATCTTGGTTAATATTGTATGGACAAGTATGAAATTTGCACGATATGTGGTCAGTGCCTCACAGTTGTGCAGCGTAAAGTTTCTTCACGTTTCGCTTATATTTTCAAGAGTTATGGCCCTTTGTTCTTGAAATATCCATGAATTGGGACTTGTCCGGGCTGCATCTCGGTTAATATTGTATGGACAATTATGAAATTTGCAGGATATGTGGTCAGTGCCCTGTAGTTGTGCAGCGTGAAGTTTTTCCACGTTTCGCGTATATTTCCAAGAGTTATGGCCCTTTTTTCTTCAAATCTTTGTGAATTGGGACTTGTAGGGCTGGATCTCGGTTAATATTGTATGGACAAGTATGAGATTTGCATGATATGTGGTCAGTGACCCTTAGGTGTGCAGCATGAATTTTCTCTGCTTGCGGTTATGTTTTCAAGAGTTATGGCCCTTTGTTTATCAAATTTAAGTGAATGGGATATATTTATTTTTCCAGGCTGGATCTTGGTCCATAACCGATTTGAACCAGGAAAATGGCTATATTATATGTTATTCTACATTCCAAAGCAGACAACATAGGTCCTGAAGTATGAAATTGCTCCAAAAAGAGTGAATTGGGTGCAAAATTCAAAGTTCACTGATCGCTTCGTAATTTCACCACAATATACTCACAAGGAATGTAGGTCTCATAACCAGGTCACATTTTCGGATTTGGTGAAGCCCTGGCGACCATCTTGCATCGAAACATCGTATTATCACTTGTTGGTTGATACTTGGAATATGTATTATGTGAGGCATGACAAAAAAAGTGACTGAAACAGAATTTTTATAATTATCCAAATTAGGTCACCAACCAATAAAGAACAGAACAATGGCGGGGCAGTGTCGGATTAAAGCGGAAGGGGGGGCATACAATTGAGCAATCTCTGATTGCTTCCTTCCGGTGTTTTAGCTCAAAGTGACAATACTTCAATAACAGAATCACAGAAATAATTTCTCTAAAAAGCTACTGACACTTGATTGCGGTTGGGCTCCGACACAGTTATTGTGTAATTCACAATAACGTGTTGAACCATATTAAACTATTACATTACCTCATTTAAACGTGATAACAGTGCAAGAGACAAAAAACCTCTTCTTCTCTTGAATTCTGCCTACAATGAACGTCTGCAACTAGCCAGATACTAACATGTTTAATTGTCAGGTAACCGGCCAAATGTCTTTAAAATACCGTCGTTGCGAAATTTGGAACAAAGCTACTGAAATACACTGCTCGATATTCAGTCTAACTTTGCCAAATTGGAATGCAGACGTTCAAAATAAGCTATTAACAACATGTTAGAAAAGTCACAATTACAAGCGTCTGGTCCGTCATTCATAATTCAGCCGTCGTCCATTAGAGAATATCCGCGTCCATAATCCAAAGACAGTATTAGCACCAAATTCAAAAAGACAATCATCGTATACATAAACATAGGCTAGTTTCCTGCAAGAGAGAAGCGGTCAGGAATGACAAGAATCAGATTGCAAAGTATAGGGGCAAGCTACAATTCTCGGGCTCCAAGCCCCCATCGCAGCTAATGGAGCAACAGCATTACTTTTAGATCTGGAAGCCATCATATTTAGAAAAACTTTCGCGGTCGAAATCCGCTACATTGCGATGGAGAATAGCGGGAAAATTATTGAAGCTTTGATGAAACGGATACCATTCAAAAGAGCTTGTTCTGTAGAATATACTGCAACAAACTACCAGTCTGTACTACTCGCGATTCGAGATTTATTGCCCATGGAAGATATGTTTAGTTTCTCACAAAATTCAAGATGACCAAACCACATGACCTAGAAGCAAGTTTTTGAATATTCTTGTTAGCGATTTCGGGAAACATAAACGCAGTCACCTTCCCCGTCCAAATCCGCTTCTCGGGAATCCGACAATTTTGATTGCCCACGATCCATCAATCATGTGAATCAAGTTTTGAGTAAGTCGGAATAGTGGATCCAGGGAAGTAAATCCAAGATGGGCGCCAAAGCTTCTGACCAATAGGTCTCTTCTGTGAGTATGCATTAGATCTAATGGGCTCAACCACCATGAAACCACCATATACAACATCGGTGTGTAACATAAATACAGTCACTCCTGCTATCGAAATCCGTTACATGAAAATACGATAATTGACAAATTTGAGCGAATTATTAAGATGGAGAAGAGCGGAAAAACTATTGAAGCTATAATGAAATGGATAGCATATTTCCGAAAGAGCTGGTTCTACAAGTCTGAACCTCCCACGGTTCAAGAAATTTATACTGCAAAATATGTGTTCGAACTGCCAAACTTCAAACCATGTGACCTAGAGACAATTTATTTTGCATAGTCGTGATCTTCATATCGCAAGGCATATATGTAGTCAATTTTCCGTCCAAATCCGACGATTTTGATTGGTCGATGGTGGCCACTTTAGTTTACGGAGAAACTTTTCAAATATACATTAGATAGCCCTAGATCCATCGATCATGTATACCAAGTTTCGAAGAAATCGGTACAGCGGTTCCAGAGAATATCTTGGAAGGTTTTAGGGTAAATCCAAAATGGCCGCCAAACATTCTGCTCAATGGGCCTCTTCTTTGGGTATGTATTGTATGTTCTGGGCACAACCACTACGGATCCACCATATTCAGATCGGTGTTCACCATATTCACCATACGGATTCACCATATTCAGATCGGTGACTATAATTATTCTTTAATGGACGACGGCTGAATTATGAATGACGGACTAGACGCTTGTATTTCCCATAAAATAAATACAGCCACTCCCGCTATCGAAATCCGTTACATGAAAATTCGATAATTGACAAATTGTCTCCCGTCCAAATCCGTAACTTGAAAATCTGACGAATTTGATTGGTCGATGGCGGCCATTTTAGTTCGCGGGGAAACTTTTCAAATATATTTTTGAAAGCCCTAGATTCATCGATCATGAGTACCAAGTTTCGAAGAAATCTGTATATCGGTCCCAGAGAAGAAGAGCTTGGAAGGTTTTAGCTAAATTCAAGATGGCCGCAAACTTCTAGCCAATGGTCCTCATCTGTGGATATGCATTAGACCGAGTGGGCTCAATCACCTTGTTTAGTTTCAGCTTCGTGGATGCAGCTGTATTAAAAAGACATATGTGACAACTCGGGCGGAAACATGTCGGGGCCGAGGTAAATCCAATGTGGCCGCTAACAGTGACAAAGGGAAATGGAAGATAGTTCTCTCTTTTTGGCAGAGGTTGCCTGAAGGGGTCAACGAAGCAGGAATTTCCGATAAATTTACAAATTTAAGTGAAATACATTTGAGAATAGTGGGAGAACTATTGAGGCTATGATGATATAGCAGGCATACTTCCGAAAGAGCTGCTTCTGGAGAATATAATATAAGGTCGTACCTCCCGTAGTTTCCGAGTAACAGTTCGTGCAACATGTTTTGACTTTCTGACAATATTCAAGATAGCCGCCAAACTACTTGACCTAGCAGCAAAATGTTTGCATATTTGTGATCGCCATATCATATAACATATTTCGTCATTTTCTCCATCCAAATCCGTTAATTGAACATCCAACCACTTTTGACTGGTTGTTGGTGGCCATTTTTTCTGATGACCTATGTGGACTTTAGACTGAGGAGACGGCCCAATCAGGGAAAACATTATTATAATACAAGTTCATATTCAGAACACAAGTCTGTGCGGGCCGACTTCGACCAAGCGCTTCATCCTCAACCATGTTAATCACAGTCACAAACTACAAACACAATGACTTGTAAAGAGGGCCAGCCTCAGGGACGAAATGTCTACCAGCAGAATCTCACCATATACAGATAACAATTAAACGCTACATAGAAATGTGGTTAAAAATATCCAGCCGTACTGAGAAGAAGTCATATGACCTCGCAAGCCAATATTCTGAGCGCATATCTATCAACATCACAAGAATCAAAAATGGTCCCTGTGACCTGAAAAGCAGTTGGTACTCGTGTCAAAGCCGGTCAGTTATAATTGTTGCAGGGAATGTACCAAACATCTTAGAAATTAAACCTGTGGCCGATATGAGCTACTGACCCGGTCTGTGGTCAACGTGGGCACCCAATCGATGAGGGCAGTGGGGACCAACTCTCTAAGCTAATTCTATTATTAGTGAGAGACTGTTGAAACGTCCTTCGTTGGCGATCTAGGGCATACATGAGTTACATCGAGTCACAAAATGTATGAAATTTTAGCTATGAGGTTCTCCAGTCTCACCCTATCTGTAGGAGCTATCCTTAGTTGCATAAGGGCTGCACGCGACGTTAAACTTTAATTCTATTTCCTGTATAGTGGCCCATTTCCTGGCTGTGCGAAGAAATCAACAGCTCGTATTATTGCTCTGAATGCGTTGCGTCAAAGTTTTTCTCCTAGTTGCGAAGGGCTGTTGGGGAGACATTTATTTCTGCACATTACAGCGTATAGGACATAACTATTATCACCGATTGATACAAGCACAAGATTTTGCAACTAGACGACAAAACATGGTCCAAAATACTACAAACCCGATTTAAAAGTAGCAATAATCGTTTAACGGTAGCAATAATCGTGTAACAGTTTCATTCAGTACTTTTCCAATGAGGAACATACTTATACTAGTGTGTGAAAAAAAAATATATACCAAGTTCATCGTTCCTGGATTGCCATCTTGTCTGCTACTTTTATATTGAAACGTACATGAACATAACTTCTAATGAAAGTTTGCATAGGCATCTACGCTTTGTTGGTCGAAACTAGATGAGCTCCAATTCCAAAAAACTATGGTAAATATATTTTGGCAAACAAACAATGTTGTTCAAGAAAGCGGGGTTGTGCTTAAAAGAATGTATAATTTGGCAAATATAACATGGAAATATGTCAGCTTCCGCCAATTCAAAATATTCTCCAGGGCTAAAACGTAAGACAGAATGAAATTATAAGAACCAGTAGCTGATCGTGTAGGACGTTCGCAACCTCAGTTTGGTCCCAAATCTAGAACATTCTTGACCTATTCTATAGCATTCTCGGAGAAGGCGTGAAAAGCGACCATTTTAATAACGGGTAGGGATCTTCGGAACTCCCCAGACCTACTGCTTTCCTGTAATGAATAGATTGAATGAAGGTGATACCGTCAGTGATTCGAAAAATGAGACTGAAAGCATTTAATGGTGCCTAAATGCTAAATACTCGAACTAGGACAAGAATATATATTCAGTATCATCTTCACGAATCGCACGAAACAGTTACATCGGAATTCCAAGAACTAAACTTGAGCCATACTGATCCATTTGCTATATTTTTAGCTCAAACTTACAAAAATTCAATAATAGAATCACAAAAATATAGTTTCTCTAAAAACTACTGACAGTCGATTCCGGTTACGATCCGACACAGTTATTGAGTAATTCACAATAATGTGCTGAACCATGTTATATATTACATGTACTCCATTTGAGCAATGTAACAGTGCAAGAGACATATACCTAACATGTTTAATTGTCAGGTAGCCGACCGAATTTCATTAAAATACCGTCGTTACGGGACAACGATAATGAGATACACTCCTCGATATTCAGTCTAACTTTGCCAAACTGGAATGCAGACGTTCAAAATATGCTAATAACAACATGTTAGAATGTCACAAGAATCAGATAGCAAAATATAGGGGCGCGCTGCAATTCTCTGATTCCAAGCCCTCATTGCAGCCAATGGAGCAACGGCATTAGTTTTAGACCTGGAAGCCATCATATTTAGCAAAACTTTCGCGCTCGAAATTCGCCACATTGCGATGGAGAATAGCGGGGAAACTATTGAAGCTTTGATGAAAAGGATAGCATACCATCCTAAGGAGCTTGTTCTGTAGAAAATACTGCAACAAACTACCAAACCACATGACCTAGAAGCAAGTTTTTGCATATTCTTCGGGAAACATAAAGACAGTCACCTTCCGCGTCAAAATCCGCTTCTTGAGAATCCTACAATTTTGATTGCCCCGATCCATCAATCATATGTATCAATTTTTTAGTAAGTCGGTTTAGTGGCTCCAGGGAAGAAGATATCGGAAGTTTTTAGGGTAAATCCAAGATGACCGTCAAAGCTTCTGATCAATAGCCCTCTTCTTTGGGCCTGCATTAGATCTAATGGGCACAATCACTACGAATCCACCATATTCAGAATCGGTGTGTCCCCTAACATAAATACAGTCACTTCCGCTTTCGAAATCCGTTACACGAAAATTCGATAATTGACAAATTGTTCCCCGTCCAAATCCATAACTCTGACGAATTTGAGTGGTCGATGGCGGCCAAATTATATTACGAGGAAACTTTTCAAATATATATTTGAGAGCCGTAGATCCATCGATCCAATGGCAGAGCTGCCATACTCCCAACACGTTGACACACTGGTGTGTATACAATGTATTGGAGCGACATGCAAGAGGTGGGAAAAATTGATGACGTCTGGCGACAAAAAAGCAACCATTTAACTCTACAGGAAAGCCTCTCTCGGCACCTAACATTCAGACCCAGGAATACGGTGGATTCTCGGACTTGGCCTTAGTATCTCTGCCGCTCTTTTATTGCAGTTGTTCATGTGGAGACCATGAAGTATCCACACGGCCCCCAGCACCGGCTCAAGCGGAATTAGATATGCTAGCTCGGGAGCTGTGCTGACAGATCAGCTCAAACTACTCATCTGATATTAATGGATGAGCATCGTTCACGTCTGATGGAGTAAACCCCTCAACATGGGGTAACCTGGTAAATGTGATAATACCCAGAGGAACTAACCCGTACTGCCCGACGTCGTACGGCTAAAATTTCAGACCATAGCAATAAATCTACATATATTTGTCAAGTGACATGTACAGAGGGTGGGCCTCGGAGACTAACATTTCACCAGCAGAATCCTGCCATATACGGGTAATAAATTGGAGCGATATGTAAAAGTTGGAGAAAAAGACTGGCGCTGTTAAGCGAACAAAAAGCAACCATATGACTCTACAGGAAAGCATCCCTCGGCACCTAACATTCAAACCCGAGAATACGGTGGATTCTCGGAATTGGCCTTAGTATCTTAGCCGCGCTTTTATCTCAGTTACTCATGTTGATACTATGAAATACCCACGCGGCCCCTGGCACCGGCTAGCTCGGGAGCTGTGATGACAGATCGGCTCAAACAAACAACTGATCTGATGTTAATGGATGAGCATCGTGGAAGTCTGATGGAGTAAACGCCTCAGCATGGGGTAGCCTGGTAAATGTAATTAATCGAGGCACTTTCTCGATGCCTTCGAGGTGGATCGAGAAATTTCTCGGCTCATACTGGGAGGGCAGAACCGGGACCCCTGGCGTCATCTCCCAGTTTGCTCCCGGTTCTATCTCGATCGAAACGCCCCGGTTTTCGAGATGGGTATTAAATTACTGGCTAATCTCGAAGGGGGTCCCGGTTTCTATATGTCTGTGTTTTGTTGCCGTTAATTTGACCGTTTCATGCAATAGGCGATCAGAGTGTTTTGTGGGTATGATATTTTCGG
>JAVTVY010056826.1:0-30611 GCA_036873755.1 Hanleya hanleyi | reverse complement strand
AGTATGCCGTATAGCTGTGGTAATGTATATATTTGTTGAAAGCACATGGATTCCAAATATGTAAATTTGTTCATTATAAATCTAGGTTGTGAAGATATTCAAATTTAAACAAAATGATTTTAAAAATTAGCCTTCTTCTTTAAATGGCTATTTTAAAGAAAGTATTCAACTTTTCGTAACTTACATCATCATTTCCTGTAGAAGAGAACTCCAACAGGAAATCCATGTCTCAGTTTTGTCAACTTTGGTGGTGGTCTTTTTCTATTGACATTTAATTCAACTAAGTTCAAAACTGTGAGTTGCTTGATTCTGTGAAGAAATATTCCATTAAATGTCAATAGAATGAGAACTAGACCAAAATTGATAAAACTGAGACATGCATTTCCTGTTAGAGTTGTTTTCTACAGGAAATGATGAAGTAAGTTACGATAAGTTGAATACTTTTTATACGCCCGCCAAAAGGCGGACGTATTATGTGATGGCGGTTTCCGTCCGTCTGTCCGGTTCTCGTGTCCGGTCTATATCTGGGACAGTTTCCTATCTACAGTTCCAATTTTTGGTGAGTGGATACCCTACGGGTAGACGATGTGTCGCATACCAAAATGAAGGTCGAGGTCACAGGTCAAAGGTCACTGGCCTAAAAAACAGGAAATCACTGAAGTGTTTGTGTCCGGTCTATATCTGTAAACGTTTTCTATCCACAGTTGCAATTTTTTGTGTGTGGATACGCTAGGTGGAGACGATGTGTCGCGTACCAAAATTGAGGTCGAGGTCAGAGGTCACTGTTGCCTAAAATCAGGAAATCATTGATCGTTGACAGTTTTCTATCTACATTTCTAATTTTTGATGAGCGGATGCCCTAGTGGGAAACGATGTGTTGCATACTAAATGTAGGTCAAAGGTCAGTGTGACTGAAAAATAAGGAAATCATTAAAAATTTCTAATTTTTTGTGAGTGGATTCAAATAGGGGGAAATGAAGTGTCGCATACCGAAATGTAGGTCAAGGTCGAAGGTCACTGTGACCCCAAAATCAGGAAATTGTTAAAAATCATGATATTTTGAGTCCATTGAGAAATTATGGGTAGCTGTTTTGTCATGTACCAAAATTTAGATCCAGGTCAATAGTCAAGATCACTGTGACCCCAGGATCAAGGTCAAAGGTCGGTGTGACCTAAAAATCTGGAAATCATTAAAAATTACAAATTTTTTGTGAGTGGATTCAATAGGGGGAAATGAAGTGTCGCATACCAGAAATTAGGTCAAGGTTAAAGGTCACTGTGACCCAAAAATCAGGAAATTATTAAAAATAACTTTTTTTTGTGTCAGTAGATAGGCCTACATTAGGGGGACATAATGTGTCACATACCAAAATATAGATCACGGTCAACGGTCAAGGTCACTGTGACCCCAAAATCGTGAAATTGTTTAAAAATCTAGATTTTTTGTGTCCATTGAGAAATTACGGGGAGACGGTTTGTCATGTACCAAAATTTAAGTCACGGTCAAAGGTCAAGGTCACTGTGACCCCAAAATCAGGAAATCATTAAAAGTCACATTTTCATATGCCTGTCGAAGACGAGATCATGTAATGCGATGTTGGGTTCTGTCCATTCGTCCGTTAACATTTGTTGTCCATGCGATATCTCTAGTTCCAAGGTATGGATTGGTACGAAACTTTGAGTATACCTTACTCGCTTGGCAAAGAGGAGCCATACATCAATTTGTCAAAGGTCAAGGTCACAGTCCCCCAAAATTGAATCAAGTTTAGCTGACTATATGTGTTAGGTTGGAATATTCAGAGTTCTCTCCCCTACAATGTATATGGCATTTGTCCTGTGGAGTTGCCTGCCGTGTTTGAAACGGCTACATTTAGTTAAACTGTTGTGAAATAAAAACCACATTTGTTGTCCATGCGATACCTCTAGTTCCAAGGTATGGATTGGTACGAAACTTTGAGTATACCTTACTCGCTTGGCAAAGAGGAGCCATACATCAATTTGTCAAAGGTCAAGGTCACAGTCCCCCAAAATTGAATCAAGTTTAGCTGACTATATGTGTTAGGTTGGAATATTGAGAGTTCTCTCCCCTACAATGTATATGGCATTTGTCCTGTGGAGTTGCCTGCCGTGTTTGAAACAGCTACATTTAGTTAAACTGTTGTGAAATAAAAACCATACATTTACTAATTTAACAGCGAGAGGGGTCCTTTATGACCTTCATACCGATTTTAATATATTACTTCATCACTTTCTTCTTCCTTCATGAAAAATTTTCTCGTCTGAGAGAAATCCATTTGCAGGAAAACTACTATTTTCTTGTGTTTGACTATTGTCAATTTCAGTGTGGGATATGTGAGCTCTCGGCTCTTGCTCCAAGGTCAACTAGTTACCAAGAGTTAAGCTCATTTTAGTTTATCATTAAATATAAGATGTGATATATGTTACATTCTCAGAAGCACAAAATTGTAGACCTTTCTCTGGATTGCTAGCTACCAAAGGCTATTAAACAACCTTGAAATTTGGACCAATGTAATTCCAGATATACAGGCGTATATTGAAGCCCCTTGGGCTCTTGTTTGAAAATAGCGTTTAAAAATTTAAAAAATCCAAATATCTTCAGAACATACAGGTATACTGTGAACAAACTTATATATTTGGAGTCCTCCAGGAATGTGCTTTCAAGAAGTATATAAATTACCATAGCTGTGTGGCATACTTTCAGCTGTATAAAGACAAGTTCTAGAGTGTGTGTAAAAGTGTCTGCAGGAGGGATCTGTACCCTTAAGAAGCCTTTCCAATGTGGCAGACCTTGGCCTCATTTTATCAAGGTCAAATTGTAGTTAATACAATATGTTTCAAAGTGTTACAGTTAGGCATGCATGTGTGTATTTTGAAGCTGATAAGACTGCCGTTAACTTTTGATAACGGATGTAAATATGAACTATAGTTCTTTTTAGGTTATCAGTAATATATGCATCTTTTTAATCCTACAGATTGTAGTCGATCCACGTACTAGCAGAAACCGTCTTGTCGAACCAGCAGTGAACACAAAGCCTTGAAAGTTTATTCTGGACATATAACATATGGAGCGCTGCTTGTTCATTTAAGTTGGACGATGATTGAATAATGTGAAACTTTCACTGCAATGTCCTACTGAATATAACAGAGTAAATGTTATAGTGGATAGGCATCCTGCTGAACTCCTCCTGTAGGCCGACATTTGGTTGTCATGTTTATAAGACTTACAGATTATAGTTTGGAAGTAGCTTGTTTTTAATAAAATTGTTTTTGAAATGAAAACTTGTTTATCAACGTTTCCTTTTCGAGAGATTGGCCACAGTAGCTTGCTCACCCTGAATTTCAATAAATTTATTTTTACGATATGAATGCTGCAACAGTTTTATGACCGGGGGACATAATGCGATAGCGAGCTCTTATCATCTGTGCAATATCTCCACTTGTGTCTATGCTTTACCTTGCCACCCATGGGACAAATAGGAATGTGGGTTTATGGCTATAATTAGCAGGCAAAATTTGTGTAAAAGATTCTTCAGATTGTCTTCATTCTGTTGTCAAGGTCACCGTGACCCAACAATGTGGAAACCTTTAAAACCTGTTGGGCAGGCCGCCGAGTGTTCCTATATTTTTCAGATTTTCCTATATTTTTACAAAAGTTAACTGAGAATAATCAGTTCCCACGTTACTGTCGCTCTTGTTCTGTCTGTTAAGGTAACGGATATACTGGTTTCTGTAAAATCTTATCCATGAAGCTGCACCCACAGTAAAGTGACTCGACACTATCCCGGCACAATTAGATGTATAATTGTGTTTGTATAAGGAAATATGACGGACAATTCAGGTGAATGTACATATTCGGTTCATCAGGAGCTAACGAACAAAAATCACAGCTTTTATAGCCTAGATTTTGGGAATCCCCCCTAGATTTTGCCTCAAATCTATGTGATTTGAGGTAGAAGAGGGAATACTCTGTTGATGTTTACATGATTGTCCATCCAATATTACGAGTCCAATATTTCTTAAGTACATTTCTCAAGTTCACTGTCTTGGGGTGAAAGGTAGTTCTAAACCATACATGTATTAAGGTCTATGGTTGGGGACTTTTGGTCGTTTGCTTTACATTTGCGTAAGCATGCATAGCTGGCAAAATCAACATTGTTTATTCTTGCATCTGTTTCAAGAAATCACCCCAAGGTGTTTGTTGGGGAGCCACATTGAGAAATAATCGACCGTCCAGGGATTTTAATGTCCTGTCACAGTGTGGCTATATTGGATTAATAGGTTCCATGGTTTTCAGTATGGAGCCCATTTGATGTATTTTCAGTGAAAAATATACGGTTGGCATCCTGGTGGAGATGTCCGAAAGATAGTTAACTTTCTGCTTAAACTGTTTATTTAGCGTTCATTTGAGATACGATATTTCTGACCAGTTGTTTGGTCTCGTTAATATTTTCTCTTTCGATATACATGATATAGTGGACATCACATTAAGCGGTCTTTGAGCTTCATTAATATAGTCAGCACAGTTTAAGATAACTGTTCTTATTTTTGACCGCTGGTAATTGACTGCAGATCTTTAGATTTCTGTTCTGTTGAAGCCCTTTCACCTGGCGCTGGCGTATGGTTGCTTATTTGAACATATTTACTTTCTTTATTTAACATATTGAGACATCGTTTAATAGGTTGAGCCTTACAGCATTAGGGTTTCACCTTGGAAGAATAGCTTCTTGTTGGCGTATTTGCCCGAGTTTATGCACTGAGCTAACAGGGTCTGAGCATTAAACTCCAACGGGTGGTTCTGGTAAGGTATGGTAGTATGTCCTTATTCCATTCGGCACGAGATTGTGTAAGAATTCTCCTATATACTCCTATATTTTTTAGAAAATTTCCTATATTTCTCCCATATTTCATGAAAAACCTGCTACATTTTCTCCTATATTTTTATACGCCTGCCCAAAAGGCAGAGGCGGACGTATTATGTGATGGCGGTTTCCGTCCAGATGTCGGTCCCCCGTGTCCGGTCTATATCTGGGATAGTTATCTATCTACAGTTTAAATTTTTGGTGAGTGAATACCCTGAGGGGAGACGATGTGTCGCGTACCAAAATGGAGGTCAAGGTCAGAGGTCACTGGCCTAAAAACCAGGAAATCACTGAACCGTTCGTGTCCAGTCTATATCTGATTGTTTTCTATCCACAGTTGCATTTTTGTGTGAGTGAATACACTAGGTGGAGACGATGTGGTGCATACCGAAATTGAGGTCAAAGGGCACTGGTCTAAAAATCAGGAATTCGTTTTTCATTGACAGTTTTCTATCTACAGTTCCAATTTTTGATGAGTGGATATGCTAGGGGGGGGGGGGTGATGTGTCACATACCAAATGTAGGTCGAGGTCAAAGGTCAGTGTGTCTTAAAAATCAGGGAGTTATTGAAAATTGCTAATTTTTTGGGAGTAGATTCGGTAGGGGAAAAGATATGTTGGATACCAAAAATTAGGTCAACGGTCACTGTCGGTAACTAACCAAGCCAGTGTATCTATCGTAACCTATCGATTGATACACTGGCTCGCGAGGATGTGTGACCCCAAAATCAAGAAATCATTAAAAATATATATTTTTAGTGTCAGTAGATACATTATGTAGGTCAAAGGTCAACGTCACTGTGACCCCAAATCCTGAAATCCTTAAAACTCATGATTTTGTGTCTGTAGATACATTAAGGGGAGACGATGGGTCGTGTACCAAAATTTAGGTCAAAGGTCAAGGTCACTGACCGAAAGTCCGGAAATCATTAGCAGTCCAATTTTATATGCCCATCGAAGACAAGGTCGTATAATATGACGGTGAGTTCTGTCCGTCTATCTGTCTATCCATCCATTAACATTTGTTGTCTGCAATCATAATAAATTAAAATTCTATATGCTTCTCTATGGTATGGTCGCTACAGGATCTTATACTCGCCGATCTCCCTCCATGTTTTGTTTACATCTGGGTCTTCAAACTCTTGACCAATCGTAGCCCATCTTCTGTATTCTCTGAAGACATGACTCGGAGTTGATCGATACAGCCGACTATAGGCTCTGTAGGGGTACTTCGTATACCTACATCACGAATATTCCAGCGGTAAAACAAGAAATACCAACATTTCTTTTCAATTCTCGCTTTCAAGATTTACTTTTACTGATTCAATCAATTTTTACCCCTCGGCCATTTTGGCCTCGGGGTATTGTCGCCATGTACGTCCGTCTGTACGTCCGTATGTCCGTTACCGCATTTTAGGCAAAACCGCTTGAGACACTACCACCAAATTTTCAACACTTATTTATATAGTGCTAAGTCAGACGCCTATCGAAAATGGCTTCCCTCTGCCCATATTTTACAGAGTTCTGCCCCTTTACAGATTTTTTAATTTCTATTTCTGTCCTATATGCCTGAGTGTAACCAACTATATCTGCAGAACTGTGTTCAGTATAGCTACTATATTTTGGAAACTTGTTTATATTGTTGTATTCTACAAGCCAACAAAGGATTACTCGCCTCGGCTTATGAAGTTATGCCCCTTTCGGATGTAATAATCTTCGATTTTGTTAGTTGTAGCTGAATGTACAAGTTATATCTGCAGATCCGTGTTCGGTACAGCTTATTCGTCTTGGTTCTTATTTCACAGAGTGCTAAGTAAGACGCCAATCGAAAGTGGTGCCCCTCGGCCCATACTTTACAGAGTTATGCCCCTTTACAGATATATTAATTTCTATTTCTGTCCTATATCCCTGAATGTAACCAACTATATCTGTAGAACTGTGTTCGATATAGCTACTATATTTTGGAAACTTATTTATATTCCTGTATTCTACAAGCCAACAAAGGATTATTCGCCTTTGCTTATGGAGTTATGCCCCTTTCGGATGTAATAATCTCCGATTTTGTTATCTGTAGCTGAATGTACAAGTTATATCTGCAGATCCGTGTTCGGTACAGCTTATTTGTCTCGATTCTTATTTTACAGAGTGCTAAGTCAGACGCCTGTCGAAAGAGGCACCCCTCGACCCATATTTTACAATGCCCCTTTACAGATATATAATTTTTATACGCCCGCCAAAAGGTGGACGTATTATGTGATGGCGGTTTCCGTCCGTCTGTCCGTCCGCCGTGTCCGGTCTATATCTGGGACAGTTTTCTGTCTACAGTTCTAATTTTTGGTGAGTGGATACCCTATAGGGAGACGATGTGTCGCGTACCAAAATGAAGGTCGAGGTCAGAGGTCAAAGGTCACTGGCCTAAAAAAACAGGAAATCACTGAAGTGTTCGTGTCCGGTCTACATCTGTGAACGTTTTCTATCCACAGTTGCAAATTTTGGTGAGTGGATACGCTAGGTGAAGACGATGTGTCGCGTACCAAAATTAAGGTCGAGGTCAGAGGTCAAAGGTCACTGTTGCCTAAAATCAGGAAATCATTGATCGTTGACAGTTTTCTATCTACAGTTCTAATTTTTGGTGAGTGGATGCCCTAGGGGGAACGATGTGTTGCATACCAAATGTAGGTCGAGGTCAGAGGTCAAAGGTCAGTGTGACTGAAAAATCAGGAAATCATTAAAAATTTCAAATTTTTTGTGAGTGGATTCAATAGGAGGAAATGAAGTGTCGCATACCAAAAATAGGTCAAGGTCAAAGGTCAGTGTGTCCCCAAACTCAGGAAATTATTAAAAATAACATTTTTTTGTGCCAGTAGATACATTAGGGGGACACAATGTGTCACCTACCAAAATGTAGGTCAAGGTCAAAGGTCAAGGTCACTGTGACCCCAAAATCGTGGAATTGTTAAAAATCATGATTTTTTGAGTCCATTGAGAAATTACGGGGATTCGTTTGGTCATGTACCGAAATTTAGATCCAGGTCCAGTCAAGGTCGCTGTGACCCCAGAATCAAGGTCAAAGGTCAGTGTGACATAAAAATCAGGAAATCAATAAAAATTACTAATTTTTTATGAGTGAATTCAATAGGGGGAAATGAAGTGTCGCATACCAAAAAAAAATAGGTCAAGGTCACTGACCCCAAAATCAGGAAATTATTACAAATAACATTTGTGTCAGTAGATACATTAGGGGGACACGATGTGTCACATACCAAAATGTGGGTCAAGGTCAAAGGTCAAGGTCACTGTGACCCCAAAATTGTGAAATTGTTAAAAATCATGATTTTTGTGTCCATTGAGAAATTATGGGGAGACGGTTTATCATGTACCAAAATTTAGGTCCAGGTCAATAGTCAAGGTCACTGTGACTTCAGAATCAAGAAATCTTTGAAAACTATTTTTTTTTTGTGTCAGTGGATACATTAGGGGGACATGTAGGTCAAGGCCGAACGTCAAGGTCACTGTGACCCCCAAAATCATGAGATTTATAAAAATCTTGATTTTTTTGGTGTCCATCGATACATTGAGGGAAGACGATGTGTCCTGTACCAAAATTTAGGTCAAGGTCAAAGGTCAATGTCACTGTGACCCCAAAATCAGGAATTCATTACAAGTCACATTTTCGTATGCCTGTCGAAGACGAGGTCATGCAATGCGATGTTGCGTTCTATCCATTCATCCATTAACATTTGTTGTCCATGCGATAACTCTAGTTTCAAGGTATGGATTGGTACCAAACTTTGAGTATACCTTTAATACTCGCATGGCAAAGAGGAGCCATACATCAATCGATCAAAGGTCAAGGTCACAGTCACCCAAAACTGAATCAAGTATAAGATGTGATATATGTTACATTCTCAGAAGCACAAAATTGTAGACCTTTCTCCATTTCTCTGGTGTGCTAGCTACCAATTGGAATGAAGGCTATTAAACAAACTTGAAATTTGGACCAATATAATTCCAGATATACGGGCGTATATTGAAGCCCCTTGGGCTCTTGTTCTATTTCTGTCCTATATGCCTGAATGTAACCAACTACCGGTATATCTTGATCATCCCACATAGAACTATCTCTTCCCCAATTCACACTACACATGGGTCTCAATCACTTGGGGAAAGCCGAGGGGTTTTGATTAGATCAATCTCATGTTACTATGATGAAATAGAAATATTGCAGAGAAAATACCCGATATACAGAAATAATTCAGTCGCTCGACGAAATTACTCCGACCTGTTCAGAGCCTCTTCATCCAGCGACTGCGAAAATAACCTTCATGGACCAAATTTTGCCAATATTTGGCGAAATTATCACCTGATCCGACTGAAAAAGGTAACAGTAGGTACAAAGGTATGTCAGACTTTAAAATGTCTCTTATAACGAGTCGACTTTTCTGCCAGAAATTTCGCCGATACGTTGTGAAGTTGAGAGGGGTTGATCGCTCGCTCGCTCGCTTGCTCATAGACCCCGGGTTTCTCATTTCCAGCTGACAGTTGTGCGCTGGATGCATACTTAGCTCGGATGTTTCGTCGTTGCTTTTTTAGGACTTCCCCTGTCATAATGCCGTCATTTATAGATAGTATAATTCCGTTTAAATTGATGTCATTTAATCCAGACGTCTGGCATGAAACAGCGCGGGAGCCGATGTCACCTTTTCTTGGTTAGGTCGAGTTCGGGAGTGGAAATGCCACTACTAAAACGGATGTGATTGGTCCGTTTGCAGCACTGCATATTCATGACATGACATCACAGAACACGGAGGGAGATCGGCGAGTATAAGATCTTGTAGCGACCATACGATAGAGAAGCATATAGGATTTTAATTTATTAAGATTGTGTTGTCTGTGCGATATCTGCAGTTTCCAAAAGGTATCCTGTTCATTTTGAGGTCAGTAGGTCAAAGGTCAGTCCCCCAAAACTGAATCCAGTTTGACTTATTGTTAGGTTGGACTATTCCGAGTTGTCTCCCCTACATGTATATGGCATTTGTCCTTTGGAGTTGTTTGATACATGTATGAAACAGCTACATTCATTTAAACTGTTGTGAAATAAAAAACATGCATTTACTATTTTAACAGAGGGGATCTTTCTGAACTTCGTATTAAAAAAGGTTTACTTCATCACTTTCTTCACATTTTTCTTCTCGTGAAAAATGGTCTTACCTGAAGGGAATGTATTTGAAGGAAAATTAATACTTTCTTGTTGATTTCATTGTGGGATATGTGAGCTCTCGGCTATTGTTTCAAGGTCACCCAGATACCAAGAATTAAGTCCCTTTTAGTTTATCATTCAATATAAGGTGTCAGAAATGTTACGTTCTCATTGGCACAAAATCTTAGACCTTTCTCTGGATTGCTAGCTACTAATTGGGACCAAGGCAATTAAAAAACCTTGAAATTTGGACCAAGGTAATTCCAGATGTATGGATGTATATTGAAGGCTCTTGTTGCTAAGGGGCACTCTGACCCCTGGTAAGGAGTTCCTTATGGCTGTCCATCTGGCAGTTTTTTAAATTGTATTGTCTGTGGGGGATCTCCATCTTCATTTTATCAAGCGAATTTCTACATTCCCACTTCGAACTTCCCTTGATACATGGCCCCCTTCAATGTTCAAGAACTTATAAATAGACACGAGACATCACTGACCTGGAAAACATTTGAAATCCGAAATGGATCACACAAGAGCGTTATTGATTGGCTGACCTATATAGTGGGCCAATACAAAAACCAGATTACGAGGAAGGACGCCGCAAAGAGAGGATGATGTCACTCACAATCGACGTGTACGTTCTGATTGGTTTGTCTCTGGTTCATAGGTGAAATCAACACCTCAGATTTTGAACACTGAAGGGGTCAGATAAATTAAGGCAGGTTCGAAGTGGGAACGTAGAAATTGGCTGGATAAAATGAAGATGGGGATCTCGTGTTCCATGTAGGGCTGTCCAGATCAGGAATTGGTATCAAACTTTGAATATACTTCAAACATGGGTCAAGAAAGAGCCATACTCAAGGTCACTTTGATCAGAAAATCATTGAAAATTGTTCTGTCCATGGTATAACTGAGGGGGATAAGTTCAGCAGTGTGAATTGTGAGCAATGTTCACGTATTAGTCTAATTCATGGCAAAGGTGAAGCCTATTGCTTGTTTTATATATTTAATATGAAACTTTGAGTAGACCTAATACATCGGACAGGGAAGAATCCTTGCGGTCAATGTAGCCCAGTTGTCATGGCTTCGTTTGTTCCTACACTACGTCATGATTCCTCTCAATGAACTTACATGTACACTCCGGGATCACACGGCTCCATGGGTCATTCAGCTCTATCTGGCAATAAAACAACCCCTCCCAACTCTCTGTCTATTAGTTTTATCGAGTTCGGCTAAGAGTTTGATTGCCGCGAAGAGCAAATCCGTCTGCCATCAGTCTTCGAACATCAACGGCGGGTTGAACTTCTCCATTATATTCGTACGTGTCACGTGATCGTATCGTATAGTGCGGATCACGTGACCCGTACGAAGGTAATGGTGAAAATTCAACCGGCCGTTGATGTTTGAAGACTGATTGCAGACGGATGAGCTCTTCACGGCAATCAAACTCTTAGCCGAACTCGATAAAACTAATAGACAGAGAGTTGTTTTATTGCCGGATAGTGCCGAACGACCCATGGAGCCATGTGATCCTGGAGTGTACATGTAAGTTCATTGAAAGGAATCATGGCGTAGTGTAGGAACGAACGAAGCCATGTCAACTTGGCTACGGTCAATGTCACTGTGATCAGAACACCAAGAAATAGTTGGAAATATTGATGTCGGTGCTTTACACTCCAGGGTTGGGAAATGGGACCAAAGGACATGGTACGATAAGGCGGGATATTGGCCAAAACGTGATGCGGTTGAAATTGAAAGAATAAATGTCCTAAAAGTAATTGTGTTTTAATGTAATGGGAAGAGAAAATATATGTACACAATATGTGAAAGTTTTACCTCGAATGTGTTAAAAGTTAAGACATGAAATTGAAATCTGCAGCATGTGCTATTTCCTGAAAAAAGGGATCTAAATTTTGTTCCAATGTGTTCTTCATCTCTGAATGTGCATTTGAATCACTCGATTTAGACATTTTTTTCTCACTAAATAGTACATGCTGCAGACTTCAATTTCATGTCGTAACTAATCATAATGCAAGCAAGCTAGAACTTTCACATATTGTGTACATATATTTTGTCCTGCCATTACATTAACACACAAACATTTTTAGGAATTTTTTTTTTTCCGTTTCAACCGCACCACGTGTAGGCCAAAATCCTGCCTTATCGTACCATCTCCTTTCAAACAAGACAATGCTGTATTGAGGGGAAGCTATCCATATTGTTGCGAAACTATCAGCCTTGTGTTCAATGAATGTCAGAAAATTGTCACTTCTTACAATGACAATACGTCACTTAAAATCAATAATTTACAGCATTAGCACGAATGTGTAGTAACATTACAGTGTTGTGAAAATTGCTCACGGTTTCATATTCAGCCATGGTACGTCATTCTAGTCTTGCTGAATTACTCCGGATTATTGATAGCGCTACAGACAAAATATAAAACACGAGCCAAATTTGGCTTCAATATACGCCCACACAAGAAACAGATTTAAATTTTGGAATTGGGTTTCCCAAGATATAGCATTGCCCAATGTTTGGGAATTCTGTGACTCTTTGAACTCAAAGTCAATACATTGTTCTTGTTTCTCGTGATGTCAAGGTATATCTGAAGAACACCATGTACATTCTAGAACTGCATGACAGGCCCACATCTCAAAATGAATGTTTGGCATCAGTTGGTGGTATACTTGAAAATTAGTCACATACGACAACCCTGAATTGGAGCTACAACGAATCAAGATTCTCAACTATTTTCTGATCTTCAGACTGACTGACCGTGACCTCTACTTTGATGCTCACACATTATCTCTCTCCCCCCCCCCCCCCACTCAATGTAACCATTCATGAAAAAAAAAGTGATTTCCAATGATGTCCTGATTTCTGGGCCACAGTAACCTTGACTTTTGCCCATGACCTCAATTTTGGTATATGACCCACTGTCTCCCACTAATGTATCCACTCAAAAAAATTTGTAATTTCCAGATTTTTCCGGTGATTTTTTGGGCCACAGTGAATTTGACCTCGACATCAATTTTGGTATATGACACAGTCTCCCCGTAGTGTATCCACACACAAGAATTCAACTGTAGACAGAAACATGCCACATTCTACCAGACATGAATGGACTGATGAAAATCGCCAACACATAAATACATCTGCCTTTTTGGCAGGTGAATAAAAACAACACGACCAACCAATGATCAACAAAAAGGAAAAAAAATAAATTGCTGTGCTCTTCTTGCTCAGTTTTTTGTCCTCCGCCACGAAGTGGTGGGAGGACTTGGAAATGCTAGCCGTCCGTCCTTCCGTTCGTCCGTCCCACATCTTGTGAACGCGATATCTTGAGAACAATTCGACCAATCGACTTCAAACTTGAGAAGGTGCTTCACATCAGTTAGACGGCCATTGGTATTGATTTTCACTGAGGTACGTAATCCAAGATGGCCGCCATCGATCATATTGGATTCTGTCCGTCCCACATCTTGTGAACGCGATATCTCAAGAACAATTCGACCAATCGACTTCAAACTTGAGAAGGTGCTTCACATCAGTTAGACGGCCATTGGTATTGATTTTCACTGAGGTACGTCATCCAAGATGGCCGCCATCGACCATATTGGATTCTGTCCGTCCCACATCTTGTGAACGTGATATCTCAAGAACAATTCGACCAATCGACTTCAAACTTGAGAAGGTGCTTCACATCAGTTGGACGGCCATTGGTATTGATTTTCACTGAGGTACGTAATCCAAGATGGCCGCCGTCGACCAAATTGGATTCTGTCCGTCCCACATCTTGTGAACGCGATATCTCAAGAACAATTCGACCAATCGACTTCAAACTTGAGAAGGTGCTTCACATCAGTTGGACGGCCATTGATATTGATTTTCATTGAGGTACGTAATCCAAGATGGCCGCCATCGATCATATTGGATTCTGTCCGTCCCACATTTTGTGAACGCGATATCTCAAGAACAATTCGACCAATCGACTTCAAACTTGAGAAGGTGCTTCACATCAGTTGGACGGCCATTGATATTGATTTTCACTGAGGTACGTAATCCAAGATGGCCGCCATCGACCATATTGGATTCTGTCCGTCCCACATCTTGTGAACGCGATATCTCAAGAACAATTCGACCAATCGACTTCAAACTTAAGAAGGTGCTTCATATCAGTTAGACGGCCATTGATATTGATTTTCACTGAGGTACGTAATCCAAGATGGCCGCCATCGACCATATTGGATTCTGTTCTTCCCACATCTTGTGAACGCGATATCTTGCGAACAAATCGACCAGTCGACTTTAAACTTGAGAAGGTGCTTCACATCAGTTAGACGGCCATTGGTATTGATTTTCACTGAGGTACGTAATCCAAGATGGCTGCCATCGACCATATTGGATTCTATCCGTCCCACATCTTGTGAATGCGATATCTCAAGAACAATTCGACCAATCGACTTCAAACTTGATAGGTGCTTCACATCAGTTAGACGGCCATTGGTATTGATTTTCACTGAGGTACGTAATCCAAGATGGCCGCCATCGACCATATTGGATTCTGTTCGTCCCACATCTTGTGAACGCGATATCTCGAAAACAATTCCACCAATCAACTTCAAGCTTGGGAAGGTTCTTCACATCAGTCAGACGGCCATTGGTATTGATTTTCACAGAGGCACGTAATCCAAGATGGCTGCCATTGACCATATTGGATTCCATCCGTCCCAGATCTTGTGAACGCGATATCTCGAGAACAATTCCACCAATCAACTTCAAGCTTGGGAAGGTTCTTCACATCAGTCAGACGGCCATTGGTATTGATTTTCACTGAGGTACGTAATCCAAGATGACTGCCATTGACCATATTGGATTCCATCCATCTCGAATCTTGTGAACGTGATATCTCGAGAACAATTTGACCAATCGACTTCAAACTCGAGAGGGTGCTTCACATCAGTTAGACAGCCATTGGTATTGATTTTCATTGAGGTAGTATGTAATCCAAGATGGCTGCCATTGACCATCTTGGATTTCACTCGCCCATATTGTACCCGTCTGTGTTGTGAACGCGGTATCTTGATCTATTCCACCCATCGATTTATAAACCTCACCATCCATATACAACTACAGACTTACATTCCAGTGTTACACTACCCATTACTGCTTCCCAAACCTCCTCAAATTGTCTCAACAATTTCAGATAAATGTCTCTTTCCACATAGACATATCCACTTTCCAAGTTATATTTAAGGAGATAATGGAAGCGTATATGCTGCATGCTCTCAAACAGGCTACTTGGCGGAGGACCTGCTAGCTACTCAGCTTGTTTTCATAAGAACTTCAGCTGGTATAAGGCACACACCACACAATGTATTCACAACCCAGTCCGGTTGCTTTCAATTTGTGAACCTCCAATCCAGACAATTAGTGATAATTAACGCCTTCCAAAATGCTTCTTACACATTCGGACACAAATGGATATATCTGGAGTGGTAGGAAAAGAAGAAAAAAAGATTGAATCACTGTATTTTGAAGTTCCAAATAGTTCAAATGATCTTGCGCGAGTGTGCCCAATTTATGACCGTCAAAATCAAAATGAAGATCTCGGATCCAGCAGACTTGACAATTCACTTGTTGAACCTTTCCTCTCTTTGACAATTTACTTGTGTGTCGACCCTTCTACTCTTTGACGAGTTTAATCTCGGGGGTTTAAAGCAAGTCTAGCGATGCGTCCAAAAACAACTCGCACTGCCACAATAATGAAGTGCTATGTTTTTTCATCTGTCCCTTCTACTTCACCCAAGTTCTCAGATTGCAGTATTTTATATGCATCATCATCCTCCTCCTCCTCTTCTCCTGTGTCTGCAATATTCTTTAACCTCTGAAGACACAACTGGGCCACATCTCGCAGATTAGGCTGCAAAATATAACAGTCATTTTTACGATTGATCTTTTTGATGCCAATGAATATTTTATTTTGTCTATACTGAGAACAACAGTAAAATATCTTTCTAGTAATTCAAACAGCAATTAATTCTCATAATATCTAATTTTCCCCAGTTATTATCGTGATGTTTTGTGAGTTTTAATGAAAGCCACGGCCAGGTAGAGGAAGGTTTTATTCAGATAATCCAACTGAAAAAAGAAATCTGATTTGATGAAATTTTAACCAGATTCGGTCCCAAATTAATAGAGGATCTCGAAGATATGAAATTGGATACGATGAGACACGAATTGGAGATCCTATTTATCCAATAATTCATATTAACAGTATATTGATGCAAAATAGACCTTTCAGTTTTTCAGGAGATAGCTAAAAATAAATATTGCGCGCACCAATTTTGGCCTCGGGGGGGGGGGGGTATTGTCGTCACCATGTACGTCCGTCCGTTACCGCATTTTAGGCAAAACCGCTTGAGACACAACCACCAAATTTTCAACACTTGTGTATCTAGTGTTAAGTCAGACATCTATCGAAAGTGACTCCCCTCGGTCCCTATTTTACAGAGTTATGCCCCTTTACATATATATTAATTTCTATTTCTGTCCTATATGCCTGAATGTAACCAGCAATATCTGTAGAACGGTGTTCGGTATAGCTACTATATTTTGGACACTTATTTATATTGTTGTATTCTACAACTCAACAAAGGATCACTCGCCTCGGCTTATGGAGTTATGCCCCTTTTGGATGTAATAATCTCCGATTTTGTTATTTGTAGCTGAATGTACAAGTTATATCTGCAGATCCGTGTTCGGTACAGCCTATTCGTCTCGGTTCTTATTTCACAGAGTGCTAAGTCAGACGTGACATATTACCTGTAAAATGCGCCATGTTTACCGCTAAAATGTGACATATTTACCTGTAAAATGAGCCATGTTTGCCTGTAAAATGTGCCATGTTTACCTGTAAAATGTGCCATGTTTACCTGTAAAATGTGCAGTCCTTTAAGAGTGACCACAGCCAGATCATCTAGACCATCTCCCATGATGTCCGCATGATCTATGGCCAAAACAGGGTAAGCAAAACTTCTCTTCCATAGCAGTTTATAATGGTCCTGATGATGTAAGTGTAACCGTTCAGGATCACTACATGTATTCTTGTTGGTCAAGGGGTTGGTGGCTGTACCAGGGGTTGGTGGTGTCACTGGCGACTCCGAGGTTCTCAAAACGGCGGCACGTGACCTCGATGTGAGGTCCTCCTGTGATTTGGCTCGTCGCTGGGCTTGGACATTCTCTACCGCCGAATCTGTCTTCGTCTCGCACGACTTGTGTCTGTGTTTGCTCATCTGTTCTCCATCCTGACTACAGCAGTCACTGGATGTTTGTGTGGAGTATGGTGGAGAGGCACTCTGTAACTTCAAATTCCTGTCCAGAGCACATGGACCATGTGATACTGGACAAACCCTTGGATGATACTTGTACACCAGTAGTTCCTAAAAGGGATAGTTTAGTTGACAATATGCATTCCAATATTTCCATATTCACAAGTCTATGCATACATATTTTTACAAATTAGGCCCTACGTGTAGTGTCTAGTATGAATGTACACACACAGCAACAAGCCCGACTAAGAATACTTGCCGTTCTACAATGAAGGGTAGACCCAATTAAAACAAAATAATAATAAAAACTTTAGCGGTTGAAGTCCCCTGACGTTGAAAATTGTGACTTGGCATGGAAACGTAACATTCAGTCCCCGCCATGGAAAGCAATCCCAAGCCAGATCTTGAGGCAAGGTACCCACATAACAATTTGGAACGGTTTTCAAAGGTTACTGTCCGGAAACGAAGTGGGATGGACGCATTTTAAATCGACACCCGAGTGGCACCATCTATACACAGATCGGCATGGAAACAATCCTATGCGAGATCTTGAGGCAAGATGTAGGCAGCTGTACCTACATGTACACCTCATGATGGTGTGGAATATTTTGAAGATGTAATCAGGCTCAAATCTAGACTGAAATCGATGTCTCTCAAACTCCGCGAAAGTGAAATATGTTACATCAGGTACAAAATGAAACACATTTGACCACAAAAAACTTACCTTGTTTCTACCTTCCACAAGCAAATAGAAGGAATTCAATTAATCTTTAAAAATATGCCGTTCATTTTTCTATGGCCATGTCAAGTGTTTACATGTGTGGTGCATTCTACTAACGTATGCTATGCGACATTACCGAACCTTAGGCGCAAGCCATGATGTTATCCCATGGCTGCAGCTGTTCAGCATTCAGATTCGTGAGCGTCGCTATGTCACATTTTCCTCTCCGCGTACAACAAACACTCAATAGCGAAACAGAAAACCCGTCGAACCCGTTCAAATTTCTCTGACACGATATTCTTGCATTCGAGGTATATGGCGATCAAATATAGTACATATGCTTTAGTAATTTTCCCTGCTCAAAAACGCACAGGGGAGAGTTTACAAAATGGTGTAAGGATTTTACAGCTCTCAGCTGTAAACCGTGATTCGCCGCACGTGAGGCACATCACATGCTATAGGATGTGTTTCCGCTCATATAGTCCTGACACATTGTTTCTCCCTTATCAGGAGATAAAATATATATATCAAAATGAATTGAATATTCCCCTGATTCTACCCGCGAAGGATCTCTTCTAATTTGCGGTGTTTCTCCTGGTTTTTTCTTCTCGAGCTGATCTCCATGGTAACAGAAGTCATACATCTGACATGCGCCGTTCAAAGTTTCGCGTGATACTGTGCTTTCAACATGGATGCCAATATAGATTCCTAGCAGTGCGGACTGAGGTACAAATGTCCCACATTATCCGAGACCGTGTCAAGTGATTCATTGTTATGGTTATTTACCTGACCATATGTACCCAGGATGATCTCATTGTGACCGTCAAAGTCGACATCTATAGCACAGGCACACATGACACTGTCATATCTGTTACTGTCGGGTAACACCAGGACACCGTTCAAGCCATTCACCAGCACATCTCTGCAAAGGTCGAGTGATCATGATGTAAAATGTTGCAACCATATGCGATTCTGAATAGTGTCCAACTTTGATCAAGTGGACTACTGAATATGGGCCATTGTCACCTCTATATAATATGTTTGGCATATTTGACCAGATGAATTGGAGGTATGTGTTCGGGAAATCTAGTCCTAATCTTTCAAACAATATCTCATATTTTCCCCACTCAATTTAAAATGCTGATCAGAAAAAAATGGGTCATCTTCAAAAGGGTCTTCACCAGCTGCAGGAGTGGTGTAAATTTGTTGAGCCCTGGCAGAAGAATCACTAAGAGACTTTGGATGGACAAAAGGATGACACCCAACAATGCCAGTAGATAAAGGAATAGAAAACATATGGTCAAAGTATATTCCATGCGGAAGAGTAATGTCCCCAGTGTCCAAAAAACATAACAATTATATTTTTTTGCGATTTTTTTTCAACCCGATAAATCCACAATTAAATATCACATTGCTGTGGTCCATGCGTGTCGCCATCTTGGCTAAGTCGGTCGAATGTTGTGACGTTGACTGGCTCCTCTGCTCTTTTGAGTGGAGGGGAATTCTACCATTCTATCCTTTATAAATATGGATTGACGATGACTTTAAATATGCAGATAAGCAAAAAGTCTGACCTTCACCAGTCTGACTGTAGTGTAGGTGCGGCTTACTCGAGTTTTTACCCCTCGGGCAAATTTTGCCCGAAGGGTATTGTCGTCGTCAGCGTCGTCTGTCCGTCTGTCTGTCTGTCCATCTTTCTTGTGAACACGATATCTCAAGAAGAATTATAGCCAGGCATTGTGAATTCATACCACATATGTATTGGGTGAAGGGTCAGAAGCCTATTAAAAATGACTGACCTTGACCTATTTTATCAAGGTCAAATTCTAGTATTTGCTATATTTTTTGGAAGAATTAAAGCTAGGGTTTCCAAATTCATATTAAATATGCAACTCGTGATTGACTAGAAGCTTATTCCAGTTGACTGACCTTGACCTATTTTTTATAGGTCATTTACTGTTTATTATGATATAACATGAAGAAATAAAGCTAGATTTTCCAAATTAATGCTATGTATACATCTGGCGAAGGCCCAGAGGTGTACTGAAGATGACTGACCTTGACCTATTTTATCAAGGTCAAATTATAGTATTTGCCATGTTTTTTGAAGGATTGAACCTATGGCCTCCAAATTCATATTACTTATGTAACTGGTGATTGACTGGAAGTCCATCCAAGTTAACTGACCTTGACCTATTTTTTCAAGGTCATATACTGTTTATTATGGTCTAACATAAAGAAATATATCTGGGCTTCCCAAATTAATATTATGTATACATCTGGCGAAGGTCCAGAGGTGTACTGAAGATGACTGACCTTGGCGTATTGATCACGGTCAAATTTAATATTTGCTTTATTTTATGAAGGATGGAAACTGGGGTCTCCAAATTCATATTACTTATGCAACTGGTGATTGATTAGAAGCCTATCCCAGTTGACTGACCTTGACCTATTTTTTCAAGGTCATATACTGTTTATTATGGTCTGTCATGAAGAAATATCTAGGCTTTCCAAATTAATACTATGTATACATCTGGCAAAGGTCCAGACATGTACTGAAGATGACTGACCTTGACGTATTTCATCAAGGTCAAATTTTAGTATTTGCTGGGGTCCCCCAAATTCATATTGCTTATGCAACTGGTGGTTGACTAGAAGCCTATCCCAGTTGACTGACTTTGACCTATTTTTTCAAGGTCATATACTGTTTATTACGATATAACATGAAGAATATAGCTAGGCTTTCCAAATTAATAATATGTGTACATCTGGTGATGCTCCAAAGGTGTGCTGAAGATGACTGACCTTGACCTATTTTATCCAGGTCAGATTCTATTCAGTACAATATTTCATGAACGATTATATCTACATTGCCAAATTTATACCACTTATGGCTGGACCTGAAGTCTATTGAAGAATATCACTGACCTTGACCTATTTTTAAAACGTCAAATTCTATATGTTAAGTCTAAGATCTCCGAATCCATGTTCTCGATGCAATCAAGTTAGAATTGACTTCAAATTTTTTGAAGATGACTGACCTTGATCTATATTTCTAAGATAAAAGTACTTGATTTGATTATAAGCTTTTTAGAAGAGTATATTTAGAGCTAAGAATTCGGTCATGCTCTACTAGAACCTCAGGCCTTGGTAAAACGTGAACTACAGTCAACCCTACTGGATCAGATTTTTGTTAATCTAGTTCTAAAAATACACTGATGATATTATACATTGCATGATTGCTGGGTGTAGACAATAACTGATAGCCGAGGGGTATTGAAGCCCAATGGGCTATTTTATACTATGTTGTGTTTCCACTGCTTCAGCAAGTCGGGCTTATATGCAATGGAAATCGGTGAAATGAGACGTCAATCGGAATATTGAATTTGTTCGGACTACTGTCACTGTCATCCCTGTTGAAACACCCCAACGCCACGCATTGTGATATATTGACAGGGTATTTGTGAAATACTCTTCCAAACACACACACACTTCTGATTAAAAACCCTGCATAAATACTCTCACATCGTTTCAGAGACCGCGGAAATGTGAACTATACCGGCATGTTATTCTGTGTTAACAGCGAGAATCTTGGAGCCAGCTGACGTCATGCGCAGAACACACAAAATAATCCAAATGTTCTGATTGGCTCAAATTTGGCCTAAATATAAAAATGGCAGCGACTGTGTCCTGCCGATTTGTAGCCTTTTCTCATCTTTCAGATTTTTTATTTCAGTTGGAAAAAATCTCAAAAAATCACCGTTGTGCTTTTTGGACACTGGGGATATTACTCTTTCGCATGGAATATACTTTGACCATAAGGTTCTACCAAATACCCCCTGCACAGTTTGCATGAAAACACAGCGAAAAGCTGTGTAAAGAACAAGTTGATATTTTTTCCACGAAAAATGACATCAAATTCGTTTTATTTAATGAAATAAAACAGATGTTGTGAAAAACGTAATGAAGCCGTAACCTCTGACCCATGACGTCAGAGTCTGATTACGATCACATCGTATAATATTGACTAGTCGTGTCAGACGTCCTATTGTGACAGACATTGCCCAACGCTTGGGCATCACTACATCAGGATGACGTCGACAAAGGCATTATGTTTTAGCTTTGTGACATAGTTGGCATTACAATTGAAATGTCACCTAGTATTCGCTATTGCTGCTGGCTATGAACGATCGTAATCAGACTCCGACGTCATGGGTCAGCAGGTCACAACCTTCGCCGTTTCCAAACAGGTGTGGAAATGCAGGGTTTCAAGTTCGTTTTTATCAACTTCGACCATTCCTAACAACAGTAATCCACTATTAAATGTCAACAAAAAAAAATCTTACAATAATTTAGCGTAAAAAAATATGAGGTGTGCAGACCATTTGGTAGAGCCGTTAACCTGTCCTGCTCTAAATGGCGGAATAGTCTATAGACAACCAACCTGTACACAGCTGCCACTTCTAAAGCACTCGTCACCAGAAGATTGACATCTTGTGGGCACTCTGCCATCTCCTCTTCCTCATCTGTACTTTGACTACCTGAAGACAGAGGATAGATAAACTTTCATGTAAGCCTGCCTGCAGACAGAGGATTAGGTAAACCTTATGTAAGACTGACTTCACTACCTCAAGACAGAAAATTAGAGAAACCATCATGAAGGACGGACTTCACTACCTCAAGACAGAGGATTAGATAAAGCTTCAAGTAGACTGGACTTCACTACCTAATGACAGACAATTACATAGACATTCATGTAAGACTGGACTTCACTACCTAAAATCACAGAACACAGGAGTAGATAAACCTCCATGTAAGACTGACTTCACTACCTGAAGACAGACAAATAAATAAACCTTCATGTAAGTCTGGACAGCACTACCCAAGGACAGAAGATTAGATAAACCTTCATGTAAGACTGAACTTCACTACCTAAATACAGACGTTTAGATAAACCTTCATGTAAGACTGGACTTCACTACCTAAAGACAGACAATTAGATAAACCTTCGTGTAAGCCTGGACTTCACTACCTGAAGACAGATAATTAGATAAACCTTCATGTAAGTCTGGACTTCACTACCTAAGGACAGAAGATTAGATAAACCTTCATGTAAGTCTGGACTTCACTGCCTGAAGACAGAATTCCATTTTATTAGGAAAAATTTATCCCATATTAGGTTGAAATTTCAAAACTTATCTATAGTTATCTCTTCAAACCAGTGAAATTTTGTTCAATTCTGTGAATGTTGTGCGTGCAAGGAAACGAAACGACCATAATAGGGGACAGCTGTAATAGGCAGCTGACCCGTAGTTGTTCATTTCTTTTTTCCACTTTGGAGATTATTTTCACCATTGGTGTTTTGTCTGAGTTCTCCTCAGCAGCTTGGGTGCCAGAACATTGTTTGTCTCGATAGGGTCCTTGCGGAAGGAATTTATTCCTCTGACAAATGGACTAGCAGTGTCTGCCAGCCGTGGGAAGTTCTTACAAATTCAACAAAAGAGTTAATTTTTCTCAGCATCGTTTGTAAGCCAAGTGTATTCTTTCGTCCAACTACATAGGAAGGGACGCTTCTGTTTCTTCTCATAGTCCATTTTACAAGTGTCCGTTTTTTGGGGGTTAACCTCCGCCATAACGTCACGATGCGTCTCTGGTACAGGTTGGTTCAAATATCTATACATAATTTTAAACCAAAATTACAACCAGTCTCGATTGATGCCATCGAAATGCCATACAGAACGGGCTTGTGATTGGCTTAAAGGGCCGTCGTTAGGCTACGGAATGCAGTCGCACAGGAAATCCCCAAACAGGGAAAGCCTGTGATCTCCGTGGCAGGAGAATTTTGAACATATTGGCCATGTCGGACGTCATTACCTGAAGACAATTAGATAAACCTCCATGTAAGACTGGACTTCACTACCTAAAGACAGACGTTTAGATAAACCTTCATGTAAGACTGGACTTCACTACCTGTTGAGAGACAATTAGATCCTTCATGCAAGTCTGGACTTCACTACCTAAAGACTGACGTTCAGACAAACCTACATGTAAGTCTGCACTTCACTACCTAACAAGCGTTCTGAAAACCCCAACATCTCGCCGAAGGTGCAGCAGTATTGAAAGCATACATGTAGAGCAAACAATAATGTCTGGAATAGATTATCTGGGACAGACAATAACATCAGCCCCATGTGGGATTACTGGTATATAAGTTACTCCCATGTAGGATGGATAGGTCAGTGCCGTCGGATTACTGGTGCATAGAGCAGTCCAGTGTGAGATTACTGCTGGATAGGTCAGTCCCATGTGAGATTACTGCTGGATAGGCCAGTCCTGTGTAGGAGTATTGCTGGGTGGACCAGTCCCGTGTGTTATTACTGATGGATAGACCAGTCTCCTGTGGGATTACTGCGGGATAGTCCAGTTCCAAGTGGGATTACTGCTGGATAGGCCAGTCCTGTCTGGGATTACTGCTGGACAGATGAGTCTCGTATGGGATTAATGCTGGATAGGACAGTCCCGTGTTGGATTACTGCTGCATAGGCAGTCCAGTGTGGGATTACTGCTGCATACGGCAATCCTGTGTGGGATTATGGCTGGAGAGGCCAGTCCCATGTGAGATTACTGCTGGATAGGCTAAACTTGTGTGGGGTTACAGCGGGATAGGTCAGTCCCATGTAGAATTATGGCTGGATAGGTCAGTGCCATGTGGGATTACTGCTGCATATTGCAGTCCAGTGTCATATTACTTCTGGATAGGTCAGTCCCATGTGAGATTACTGCTGCATAGGCTAGTCCTGTGTGGAATTACTGCTGGATAGGCCAGTCCCATGTGGGATTATTGCTGGATAGGCCAGTCCGGTCTGGGATTACTGCTGGATAGGTCAGTCCCGTGTGGCATTACTGCTGGATAGGCCAGTGCCATTTGGGATTACTGTTGGATAGGTCAGTCCTGTGTGAGATTACTGCTGGATAGGCCAGTCCCAAATGGTATTACTGCTGGATAGACCAGTTCGGTCTGGGATTACTGCTGGATAGTTGAGTTCCGTATGGGATTACTGCTGGATAGGTCAGTCCAGTGTGGCATTACTGCTGGATAGGCCAATGCCATTTGGGAATACAGCTGGATAGGTCAGTCCCATGTGGGATTACTGCGGGAGAGCTGTGACCTAGGAAAACATGAAACATGTCCACCAAGTTTTATAATCATCCCATGAAAGGTTCAACAAACTTTCCATGTACAGATCTACATGTAAATTTTTGCCCAACAAAAACCTTATCAATGGAAAGGTACAACAAAGTCTAAATGCAATAATTAGGACAAAAATTCATATTTAATGTCATATTTCTTAAATAGCACATGCACATCGTCGAATCACATTGAACTTGGGTAGCAAGTGTCAAACTCAACCAATGAAAGCTGACAGCTTCAGAAAACTTTCCATGTACAGGTGTACATCTATATACATGTACATTATTATTGGCAGATTACTTGGACAAAACCCTCAAAGTATGAACAAAAATTAATATTTCATCTCCTAAATAGCACAGATACATCTTCTAATTATAAGAAACATGTGTACCAAGTTTCATAATCATTCAATGACAGCTGACAACTGTAGCAAACTATGGTGTACAGATGTACATGTGCACTTCAGCTAAACGCAAGACTCCATCATTTGCCATAATTTGAAGAAATATTAATATTTCATCTCAAAAATAGCACAGGTACATTCTCTAATCATAAGAAACATGTGTACCAAGTTTTGTAATCATCCAATGAGAGCTGACAATTGCAGCAAACTCACCATGTACATGTACATGTATACATATAGAGGCATACATGTACAATTTAACAGAAAACTCATTCATTTGCCATAATTTGGAGAAAAATTAATATTTCTTCTCAAAAATACCACAGGTACATCCTCTAATCATAAGAAACATGTGTACCAAGTTTCATAATCATCCAATGACAGCTGACAACTGCAACAAACTTTCTAAGTACAGATGTACATGTGCACTTCAGCTAAACGCAAAACTCTATCATAGGGATTTTAACATTGGAGCACCCCAGGGGTAGTACCCCCAGGTGGCATACCCACCCCCCATATTTTTTTTATTTTTTAAATATTTTTTCTAATTTTTCTAGATTTTTTTTTAATTTGCTAAACCAAAAACCTTATCATTTCCAGGCAGGGGACAGCGACACCGACGACGACATCCTCTTCCCCCCCCTCACAATATCTCCCCTTTACTTCGTAAGGCGAGATAAAAATAGACGTTTAGATAAACCTTCATGAAAGACTGGACTTCACTACTTAAACAGTGAGAAAGACCCTTATGTAACCCAAACTATAATACTCGAAAAGGTAAAAGATCTTAATTATAGTAGAGATAATCAGACATTTGTGAAAAAGATTGATCTTTGCAACCTGAACCGGTATAGGCCCTTAGACCAGGCCCAGAGCAGACACTAGGTGAAACCTTGATCTAAGACTGAACTTCAAAGATCCAAACTTACAAGACAAAACTACAAGCACAATCACACCTCCATAATCTGAAGTATATCAGATCTTGATAAATCAGATAGAGTAAAGATTACCTGAAAGCACACCAGAATATTGTCAGCACAGATAAATCCTGCCAGACCTGTAATGCCTACCAATAAATTTCATGTAAGTAGAGCTCGAAATGAGTGCCAACGGCTTGTTCAGTAGGTTACCTCACGACATTTGGTTCCTATTCATTTTCACAACCGGAAACCACACGGATAGGGTGCTATTCCTTTTCACACCTGGGAACCCCTCGGGGTGCCCCAGTTAGTTGCCTCGTACGACAAGCTCTCTGAGGGACCGAGGCCAGCCTATTCTTACCATGACCTGGAGTGTGCACAACGACACCCCGGGTCAATCCCCGGAAGCCTCACGGGGCGTCAGGTTACCACCTCAAATTTCACAGTAACCTCAAATAAATAAATTAAAGTGCTCAATCCTTATTTCCAGCTCTGTGTCAGATTGGCACCAGACATTTAAATGGATGCTTGTTATTTGTCGTTCTCCTAATTTGTTTTGTAATACCTGTATTGACATCTGTTTCTACAAAAGCTGGACAGGGTACAGAAGATTGTTGAGAGAAGAATTTCACTGTGGTAATTGGACCATCAAGTTGGACTGACCAGCGCTTCTCCACCACTGAAAACAATGCCGTTGAGATTATGTTCCATAATTATTACTTGAATCACAGGTTTAGGTAAAATGGGGAGACCACGAACAATTTAAATTGCTGCAATTGTCTAAATAAAAAATAAACCTGATGATCTTGAATTATTCGTCAACTTGGTCAACTAATAGGTGTTGAGGATCATGAAAGAGTATCGGCAGAAGAAATCGTCCCCATTCATGTACAGTACGTGGGTGGAACTGTAGCTCGAAATTCTGCCAAATCTCCCTACCATGATTATGGAGGGGTCATGTCATAACAATAGTGATCAACTTGATCCGGTTCATTTCAGTATATACATAGTTAGTGTTGAAGTGGACAATGAAGTCAGAGAGGGGTCATATACCTTTAGAGCGGACATTGACCAGACTGACCGCCACCCGACCAGACTGATGACCCCTGGCTGTCAGACGTCGCTCATGGTTATCAATATAGAGAATATCCATCCATAAAACACTGAAACAGAAGATATCACACATACAAAATTTATCTTGAAGAGGATTCGCCATGTTCTATACTTCATCTATGCCCATGTGTGTCAGTTTGTGGCCATTTTGACACATGTATCCAAATGTTTGTGAGATATATAGTTATATTAACGTATTATGCATCTTCAGTTTAGTTATTTTTGTAATTCACCGGATTTAAATCTTCAGTTTAGTTGTTATTATTAATCTGATAAACATCTTCAGTTTAGTTATTATTATTAACCATATATACATCTTTAGTTATTTTTAATATTAACCTGATACACATCTTCAGGTTAGTTATTTTTAATATTAACCTGATATACATCTTCAGTTTAGTTATTATCATTTAACATGATATACATCTTCAGATTAGTTATTCTTAACTTGATATACATCAGTTCTTTAGTTTAATTATTATTATTATTAACTTGATATTCATCATTTGTTTAATTAAGAATAAAGACTCAGGAAGTAGTTTCAAATTTCCCAGATAAACACCAGTTGGCCAGCAGTTTAGACCTGAGGTCACTGGCGTTTATCTCAAAAAGTTGAAATCAACTTCCGAGGTCTTTATTTTGATTCGGACATGCACAATCGAATATTTATTACAAAATTCTATTAAATTAGCTAATAAATTTTCATGTATCTGCCTTCCACATTGATATCCAAAAATTACCTGCTTGATAAATCTTTAAATTCTGGGAAGTGTTCCAGTATGGGATATTCCACAAAGGTATTCTGTGTGCTATCCTGGGAAGAAGTAAGACATTAACATAACAAAGACAAGCACAGCATTGTCCATAGTTAAAAATTAATATGAGTACATATTCTTCTATTTTAAACATATATTAATCAGTACTCTAACAAATATTATTTTGAATTAGATATTTAACCAGTATCTGAGCCTTAAAATTCATGCAGCATATTTAGAAAATGAAAAAACGACATTATAGGAAATGTAATACACAATTCTAGGAGGGAGTAGTAGGGTTTAACGTCATTTTCAACCTTGTTTCAGTCATATCACGACGGTGCCTACATATGCCAGAACAAGAGAGTGTTCACAGTTCCTATTACCCTGGACACTGATCAGCCCAGCCAGTACAGCTCCTGGTCACCCATCCAAGTATTGACCGATGTTAACGTTGCTTAACTTCGATGATCTGATACACTATGTTTCACTAGGGCCACACTTACTTCTTTGTACATATGCACTTTGTTATCAGTTCCACTGAGTAAGAACACTGTTTCCTTTCCCTTATCGCACACCAGCCTGAAATTTTTTTGTTAGAAATATTACATTCAGACATTGGAGATTATAACATCATACATGAGATTAGAAGCTGAAAGAGGTAGTAGCGTGATTTTAATTGTTGGGGTAAACTGAACAGCATGATCACTTGCAACATTTGCCAAAAGATTTTCAAGTCTTTTGAAATTTTGAAGTCTTGTATTTCTTATACGGATCAATATTGTCAGATTGTTCAATTCAGTCTAGTGAACAACATCAAAATTGGAAATGACTGAGATGACATCGGATAACATGACCAGGTGTCCATGACGTCATGAGCATGACGTTGCAAAGCATCACGCCCGGAATTCCAATGCACGTTTTGTGATGTCATCTCAGGCACTGGAGCCAAGTGCAGGTGCTGTCACCTTTTTCAGAGAATGTCAGAAGTGTGATTTCAATGCCCGTGATATTAACTAGAGCCTTAGGCACTGAAACGGGGCTATTTAAAAATAGGCTGTTGGAATAATTCCACTAACTCTTTGATGTTCCATCTCATGGCGAAGAGCCATACTTGTAGTCTCACACATTCCTCTCAACAAGGAGTGAGTGAGTGAGTGAATAGGGTTTAACGTCGCTTTCAACATTTTTTCAGCTATATCACGACGGGGAAGGGAAGGGAGGGGAGGGGGAGGGGCAGGGGTACCTACTTGTAACAGAGCAGATCTAATGCTGCCATTTTATACTGCTGTCCCACTGAAATATCATGCCGTAGGCAGACATGACACCCCACTCAGTCACATTATACTGACACCGAGCGAACCAGTCCTTGTTCTATCCTCTTAATGCTGAGCGTAAGCGAGGGAGCAACAAGTTCCATTTTTCAAGTCTTAGGTATGACCCGGCCTGGGATCGAACCTAGTACCTACCGCTCCTCTCAACAAGGATCTCTAGTGCATTAGTGTAATTGTACACATATATATATTTTAAAAAAACCCGCTGGGACAGACATTTATTATGAAATCAACATGATGAAATGATAAAATAATGTCTTCACTGCATGTTACCAATATTTGTAAAAAATTTCACTTTTTTCAGATAATCGAAAGCATACATGTATCCTTCAGCAGTAAATAACAATACGAAGCTGCGCATCTGAAAACCCCTCGGCTCTGGGTACATTCATAATGTATTCAATTTGAACCAAGATGTCAGGAACACCAAGCAGTCAAGTCACAAATATACAGATTATCAAAAATTTTGCAATTAGGAATGACCCCCAAGGTTTCCGTTCAATCAGAGAAACCGGTTTTCATTGCATAAGTTTCTTGATGCATCAATGATGTATACCAAATTTTACATCGAGCATTTAAACGGTATCAGAGAAAGAGATCATTGAAGATTTTGCATAAATTAAAGATGGCCACCAAGGTTTCCGCCCAATCAGAGAAACCAGAACTGTCATTTGTCGTAAGTCTCTTGATGCATCGATGATGTATACCAAATTTTTCATCGAGCACTTGAACGGTATCAGAGAACGAGATCATTAATGATTTT
>JAVTVY010056825.1:0-31610 GCA_036873755.1 Hanleya hanleyi | reverse complement strand
TCACATGAACGCATTGCTTCCAGCGTGCGTATATGAACGAACCAATCAAATCCTTTGAGTTGGGGGCGGGGTAAGAATACGGAGTTTTCATTGGTGACAAAAAATGCACAGTATATTGTGCATTTTTTCTTGCAAAGTTAGCTCCCTTGTGACGTTCCGTCCAGTCCCTGTTTCAAGCATTTCTTAATAGGCGGCGTTACTTCCTCTTGTTTTCCGTTTAAAATACATTATGAAACAGGGGCTGGATCCAGTCTACGTTTCCCTGAACCGATTTCAATGAATGACGTATCATTGTAAAGCCCATTCATTCAGCTTTCTTCTCGTAGTTCAATCTCCATCGGATGGCCAGTGAAACGAAAGATTTGATTGGATTGAAAACAGTGTTCACGAAACGATCTTTCTGATAAGCCCGCTGTTTTGGGCAAGTGGATTGGATAAGAGCGTTCACGTCACAAGGCGAGCCAATCGGATTGCCTCATTCATCGCGGGTTTGTTTGGAGAAATAAAAACAGAAAAGATGGTGCGAAATTCTGACAAGTTGGTGTCGGACAATAGCGAAATATTTGGGAATTAAATTTACCAAACGTATACGATCGTAGGAATTCTCAACAATGGATATATACCTGTACCTTGACAGAAAATTTGACAGAAAATATCTCGTGAATTCGTCAGATTTCTCAAGGAATCGGATGCCACTTCAAGGTATTTGAACATTTGCAAATGTCGGCCAAAACTGCGCGATTTTCTCACAGATCTCTTCTCGGAATATAGGTTTATTTCGTTATATTTTTCATTCAATACGAAAATGCTTTATATATAATCGGATAGATAGCGATCTTATGTTTCGATATATGTATGGTTTACGTGATATTTCTACCTGAATAGACCAGGAAAACAAGAATTCCAACAGCCGTGTATACGGCCGACTTCATTTTGGAAATTTTCGTGATTTTATTTTTTATCTGCGTTTTCAAACAACGATCTTGAAATAATTTTTCTGTTAGTCAAATCCAAATTTTGGAAATTGTTACGAGAGAAAATAAGCTTCGTAAATATATAGGCCTTTAATTACATTTGACAATGCTTAGATATGAAAATTCTATTTTCCCACGACCGTTATGTTTTGCGCCATATGGCGTCGATGGGGTTGAGGAGGCCCAGATCTGTGACGCCAAATGGCGCTTACGGTACCGAATGAGTTAAAGGAGAAAAGCCACATTACCCATCCATGCAGTCAAGGTATGGGTCCATGGTTACAGGCATTTCCAGGAAATATTGACAGTGTGTGGTATTGTAAATGACCTGATCTGCTGTAATATCCTATGTTGTCTTCTAATACACATTAATAAGTTGTCTGATTCCCCAGTTAGCTTGTCATCTGAGGTTATATTCTTTGTGTTTACAGTAACCTGGGGAATAACAAGTTGACATCAATGGAAGGGGAGCCTTTCTGTGGGCTGTCACAGCTCCAGGATCTCACACTCTCTCATAATTACATCAACCATATTCCAGCATCAGCCTTCAGCGGCTTGGACAGATTAGAGTATCTGTAAGTTTCCACAACCTTCTAGACGTTCCCTCTTACACGCTTCAAGATATTAATATGATTGACAACCTCTGTTCTTCTGTACTAGAAATGGAGATAGGGTAAAATGCAAAATAATTTTCTCCAGTTTTCTTACAAAGCCCCTTTCCCAATGGGAAAGACTAACTATCACTTCTAAAAATCGTTTCGTCAGATTAAGGTTACAGCCACATTAAAATAGTTCATATCCTCAAGGGAGGATAAATTGTTTCCATCAGCTGTGAATGGATGAAAAATTTCTCATATTAACTTGCAGATGAAGCCAGGAATACATTCTAATTATTCTCCAATGTCCTGAGTTCTCCGCCCTTGGCTATGGTACATGTACATAACTCTGGTATTGATGAGGCCAGCACACAACCTTATGTGTGTCTCCTTTTATGACTAATTTACTGTTCTGTGTTCAATTATTTACAGGGTATATTTGTACCCTAATGAGCCGTCGCTCAGGTAAATCTAGCAGTGTATGTAGCAGGGTGTCTGATACCTGGTGTGTACTCTCATTGGTCATTAACATCAGCTTGATTATTATTATTAACCAGCTGTCCCATTAAGCTAGCCAGGAATGCCCCACAGAATTCCTCTGAAAAATAATACATTAAGTTTACTAATATACTTCATAATCATTTGAGCTGCTATTTGATATCCCTCGAGGTGAATAGATATTACAAGAAACTGACCACATTTAGCTTATCAAACTCAAATGTGTGAATACAATTGTTTCATCTCTTTATTTGCTTATGAGAATAGCTCAGAATATGGACAAACACATTTGAGAAAAAATAAAACCTGCCAACACTTTCACCTGGCTCAGGTGCACATTTCTGCTTTACTGTATCATATACCAGTCTGTTGGGTTTTAATTCATTGAAACTTATCATCTTATCCTTGTACACATTGGACATGGGTTTTTCAGACTTAAGCAATGTGGACCGATGTGTTCATCATAATTAAAGAGAATCACCATAGAAAGTTTTTATCATCTTTTCAGAGATTTGGAGCACAATCGGATCAGTGACATCCATGAAGATGCCTTCCTCTCATTAACTAAGCTGGACGATCTGTAAGTATACAAAAATGCATGTCATTCCAGATTGTTCAATTTGCCTGCCTCATCCTAACTATGTGCTCAAGTATAACTATATTGTTCCGAATTACCATAGCTCAGGATTGCCTGTACTTTGTGTTACCTTGTCTGATGCTAATTGATCACTGATCCAGTATGAGCTACACAGGGATCATGGTGCTCCTGTATTTTTGACACCTTCCTATATAGTCTCCTATATTTACCTGACGTCTCCTATAATTCCTATATTTTTGGTCAATTGAATCGATGTCATCTTTAAAACTTCTGATTCCTTCAACAAATTCCGGCGGAGTATCTCCAACCTCCCATTTCCAGGGAGGGGGACACGCCTCCGATCTCCCTTCCTGGCCCACCCCCACAGATTCTCCATTTTATCTAAAAAGATCGTTCATTTTCTAAAGGTGTCCTTACCTCCTTAGTGTACTCTTGTCGATGCCTAGTATTTTTATGTACAGCAAACTTGTCTTCTTTGTGCACACCCATGGCACCCAGACTCTTTTGTTCCTATAAATTCCTATAATTCAAGCAAAATATTCCTATATTTCTGCTATATTTTCCTAAAAAATTATATTTTGCTGAATGTGTTCACCATGACCCCTGGAGCCTACATGCAATACTACTTCATCAGATACTAATACATGTACATTTAGTTACTAATTTTAAAGCAATTAGAGAATGGCTAATTAACCTTACCCAGTAGCAGTGAATAATTGTTACAATAATCAACTAACAATAAATTCTTAGAATACAGATTAACTGCTGAAGGAAAATGTATATCACATTTTGAGAACTAAAATTGCTTTTACTAACTTTATATTTTTCCTATTATACCTAACACAACAAAACTGATGGGGACTGAATTTGTCCGACACTGAATATTGCTTTACCACTTAGTTTTCTGAGCTTTTACATTGCTGACTTAATCTGCAGAAACCTGGGAGAGAATCAGTTTTCTGTGTTGCCCACAGAAGGTCTATCTAACTTGAAAATCCTGAAAACCTTCCACAACAAGAAGTTACAGGATTTCCCTGCTTCTGATGTCTTCCCCAAGATCCGTCTACTAACCCTCTCGTATGCCTACCATTGCTGTGAATTCATACAGACTCCTGAGGAGGTAATACTACAGCAGAGCACGCGGAATATTGTCTATCACATAATCATAATATTCCAAATCACTCTCTGTACTACAGCTGAGCATGGGGAATATTGTCTATCACATAATCATAATATTCCAAATCACACTCTGTACTACAGCTGAGCATGGGGAATATTGTCTCACATAATCATAGTATTCCAAATCACTCTCTGTACTACAGCTGAGCATGGGGAATATTGTCTCACATAATCATAGTATTCCAAATCACTCTCAGTACTACAGCTGAGCATGGGGAATATTCTCTATCACATAATCATAATATTCCAAATCACTCTCTGTACTACAGCTGAGCATGGGGAATATTGTCTCACATAATCATAGTATTCCAAATCACTCTCTGTACTACAGCTGAGCATGGGGAATATTGTCTCACATAATCATAGTATTCCAAATCACTCTCTGTACTACAGCTGAGCATGGGGAATATTGTCTCACATAATCATAGTATTCCAAATCACTCTCTGTACTACAGCTGAGCATGGGGAATATTGTCTATCACATAATCATAATATTCCAAATCACTCTCTGTACTACAGCTGAGCATGGGGAATATTGTCTCACATAATCATAGTATTCCAAATCACTCTCAGTACTACAGCTGAGCATGGGGAATATTCTCTATCACATAATCATAATATTCCAAATCACTCTCTGTACTACAGCTGAGCATGGGGAATATTGTCTCACATAATCATAGTATTTATTGCCCAAACCGACACCTGCTTTGATTTATGCCTTGATCTCCGTCGGAGATATACAATACAAACGTTAAACGCCAGTTTAAAACCAAAAGTTATCTCCCCTGGGGAGTTATCCTCCCCAGGGAGTCATCTCCCTTCAGGGGAGCTCTCCCTACTCTCTCCTGGGGAGTTATGCTCCCCCAGAGAGTAGTCTCCCTTTAGGGGAGCTCTCCTGCGCAGCCTGGATATAAAAGCCAGCTCCCAGCATATACTCCTCCTCTTTCTCGTTTGTACCTCCAGTGGTGCACGTCAGGAGTTGGATTGCAATACAGTTGTTGTTGTTCAAAGTTTATACAAGTTGTTGTCACACAAGTTGTTTTTGTTCAAAGTTTATTTCCGAAATATTTTCTTTCGTAAATAATGTCTGAGTATTCTGTTCCCATCCCTTCAAATTCTTGCCATGCGTGCGGTCGTATTTCGACTCGCTTGGATGCCCATACGCGATGTTTTGTCTGTAAGGACAAAATTTGTTATAGAAATAACACGTGTAATGAATGTGTGTCTTGGGACAATGATACTTGGAAAAATTATGCTCAAGCCCGTAGGTCATATTTGCTTCAGGCTTCTGAGAACCCCGATATATCGGAAGTCGATAGACGGGTGGTGGAAATTTCTCTAGTTGAGGACATTAAAATCAATCAAGATTTGGGTCCTGGGTTAGATTTATCCCGTAATACTAGAAGTCCGATTCCTTCGTCTGGGTCTGGGGAATTTATACCACCTAGTGGGACGGTTGTACAACAAGATAATTCAGGTGTACTTGATAGCCTAGCCTCCTCAGGTCTTGCTTTGTCAGGAGGCCTTGGGAAACCGGTTCCTTTGTTCAGTCAGACAATGGCCAGGTCCTGTCGGTCGGATCACTCCATCGTCCCCGTCGGACAAAAGAATTTGATCTCACCGCGTGTACTTTGCCGACTCCTTTGTCATTTGGTCATTCTCTGGCTGTTTCTTACATTAGGAATAAAATCGTTCTGTATCTCCTTTACGATTTAAATTTTCCACTGCTATTTATCTAAAGAAATCTCTCATTTTATGGAAGGGCGTTTTCTTCTCGGCTTTGAATGTTCACATTACGGATTTACGACCTCCATTTGCGACGTATATTCTCGTCCCGTGTTTTGGATCGTCGCGTTTGTGTTTACAGCTACTTGGCAGAATGTTTACAGTGTCGGACTGAAGGTAAAAGTTTTTGTCTTCACGGAATAAAATGCTTCAAAGTATTATGACTTCTGATTATTACAGGCTGCAGAGTAAAAGTTTGCAGTCTGTCATTTGTTCTTGTGTTGCCGACTTTTTCCAATTGTGGGAGGTTTGCTTCTGTGTATGCAGTTCGTTTACTCCTACCAGAATTTAGTCTCTTGTATTTTCAAGTGTTATAATTTCCGTTTATTGGATATCATTGTGATAAAAAGAAAACAAGAGGAAACTTGCAGAGTTTTTCCTCTGTCTTTGTGTTTACGTGTTGTTGTTGTTGCGTTTGTCTTCGTCATCACAAGCCAAAAGCTATACACTATGGCGCTTTGTTAAATATTAATGAGCTATCTTATTACACTCTTTGTGTAATCAAGGGTGTGTTGAACAACAATAGAGTTCACGAGATGTTTATTAAGAAATTGTGCTATTCTTTGGATCACATTTTTCTGTTAGTAAATATTGCATTGTGATGTATTCATTTGTCACATCCAAATTTTCCCAGCGCTGTATTGTATTAGATGTACAATTCAAATTGGGTTGAGCTTTAATCTTATTTTCCTTTTCCGAGAAATTATGATTATTTGCTTGAGGTTTATTTCTCCGAGAAGTCTTTAGAATTGCTCTCGTTCGACTCGTGGGGTATTTATTGACCACAGACTGCTCTTTAGCAATATTTTTCTCCTAGATAGCTTCGTCCAAACATCTTTTGGTCTACAGCATTTATTTCATCCTTATCTTTATTAAGGTAAGACAACCGGGCGCTTCCGATTGCGCCACGGAGATTAAGCTGAGCTTGTCTATTTAAAAACCGGATAATTTATTCTATTCCATTTGAGGTTTTATGTGCAGTGGACCTCTAATAAGGGGGCGAGTCTTGTTTGTACATTATTTTGGTTGGTCAATTCAATTTGTGACATTTAAGACCTTTTGGTTCATCTACCGGCGAGAGACATCAACATGTGGGCTCTCTTCGGGGAATTGTTAATCTTATTAAAGATCTTCCTAGTTTACGCGGAAGTTTCTTGGTGTTGATTGTCAGGGAGGTTACTTCCTCGGAGTAATGCTCTCGTTTTATCGCTGGGAACATTGATGATGTTCATCTCCTAGATGCATTTCAAATCTCATTACAAGTCTCGCAGATTACGACTGTTTTGTTTCGTACTCCACTGTGAAATTTTCCAGTTTCGACTACAGTTTTCAGATTCATCTTCACTAACGTCGTTCCTGTTCCCCTCAACGTCGTTTTTGTCGTACATTTCTAAGGTTTTACCCTGCTCTTTCGTGAGCGTATATGTACAATAAATTTGAACTGATTTGTAAGATTTTGGGAAAATCACTACGTCGCGTTTCGCATTACGTTGTTTTTCTCATACAGCTAATAGGACGATTCGGCGATGCGTCTTTATCGCGGGTTTACCCCCATCGCTTGGACCGTTCACATCGCGGTTTACTTACGGTGGTGCCCCTTGTGGTTCGATCACAGGAAGTTCATTTTTCATCTCCTGTTATTCAAGCACGGAGAGAAAGTTAAGTTTCATGCTTCATTCAAATTGATGTAAGCCTTATGGTTACACAGTGTGACACTTTGTAGCTGGTGCTGTCAAGTTTATGGCTCTCCTTCAAGTGCTTCGTCCCGTATAGACCGTTGGACCAGTTTTAGACGTGGGCATTAGTTGTTTGGTCATCAACTAGTAGGACTTGTCTTTTTCTATGCAGGACCTTAATCATTATGATCGCATTCTACTTCGGTCACTGCAGTGCCTTCTGTCTTATTACAGACGTCATCCCTCAATCCAGTAGGCGGGTATTGACCTCTCTATTTCCACCTCTGTTTTTGGGTGGCAGTCCCCCAAATCGTCATGTGGGGTGTTCTTTTCAGGCTGATAGTCTAGGTGGGATGCCAGACTTCACATAATTTGGAAAAAAAAAAAAAATAAAATAAAGACGATGTTTTTCAACCCCAGTCGGTCTTTTACATCGCAGCTATCAAGCGTAATGGGCCTATTTCGTCTCCTGGTGCCGAGAACGTGATGCCAATCCCGATTCTGCCTCTGTTTCCTTAGTGCTGTTTTCCTTCTCCATCTCCATCGTGACAAGAAGTTTCAAATCAGTACCACTGAGGGGTATCGGTCTGCTTTGGCGAGGGTTTTACGTCTTTCTGCAGGCATCGACATTAGTCTAAACGACAATATCTCTGCGCTCATTCGGGCGTTCGCGCTACAGTCTCGCCGTACTCGACAGCTGTTACCTAAATGGGATATTGGTGTGGTTCTGTGTGCTCTGATTCATCCGCCCTTTGAACCCTTAGAGTCCGCCTCTATTAAAGCTGTGGCCTACAAGACTGCTTTTCTGGCGGCTTTTGCTTTGGCGTCTAGAGTGTCTGAACTTCATCCTCTTGAGAGATCATCTATGACCTGGACGGCGGATTGGTCTCGTGTATCGTTTCGGCCTATTCCGGAGTTCATCGCCAAAAATGAGTCTGTTCGCTTAGGTCCGTGTGCGCAACGTTTGTACTCCATTCCTGCGTTATCAGACTTTGTACATGGTCTAGAAGACGACCTTTCTGTTAAGCCCTGTTCGAGCCATACGCTACTTTCGCGTACCGATTCCGGTCGGGGCTCGCGTCGTCTGTTATTCTTGTCTCTTCGTCCCTCGGCGACTCGTGACATTACTAAGAATACCATTGCTTCATGGTTAAAGGAAACCATTAAGTGGTCATATCAATTGGCCATTGACGCTCCTCCGCTACTGTCTTCTGCAGGAAATTCGCGCCATCGCTACGTCATGGCCGTTATGGAAGAACGTATCCCTCAATGAAATTGTTCAGGCTTGTGCTTGGACGGCAAATTCCACATTCACTAACTTCTATCTGAGACATGTCAGTGCAATCAGATAGAGTGACCATGCTTGGGCCATGGGTGGCTGCCCAGCACGTGGTCGAGTAACTTTTCAAAAAGAGGGGGGGGGCGGCATTTTGTATCATCGCAGCAAGTCTGCCAGCTTGCTGTATCATCTCATCTCATCTCTCAAACCTAGTCCACATACTAGTTGATCACCAATGAAGAAGTTATAGCTCAGATTGCAAATCGCAGACTCTTAAGTCAACAATCAAGCCTGACACAATGGTGAGTTATATACCTTTAATGCGATTCTGCTTGTGTCATTTCAGGTTAGAGCTATGATCTTCTAGATCATATCATCTGAGTCTTCTAACAGTCAACTCACAGTTCAGAGTAGATTCAGAAGTTCCGCTGTCAACTCTCAACATTCCAATCTGCATCAAAGATTAAAGTACACAGAGTTGGATATCAAGCGGAATGTGGACTGACTATGGGGTCAAGGTGGTTCAAAGCGTCAGGTTTGGTACGAGGGCGTACCATTAGACCCCTCTCATCCCTGTTTACTCGCACCACTACCACTATCACAGAATAGGACACCTTGTATGCTACATCGGCGACAGTACTCTTCCCATCTCATACACGCTGCCCTCCAAGTGCTCATTCCTGGCAAGATTCCATGAGTTCCTGTTCGGAGGGTATCTTTGTGCTCCACATCCAAGACCACAGCTACTTGCATGGAGACATGCATCAAGATAAGTAGCCACTTACTTAGGTCACGGTTGGTTGGTTGTTTGTTTCTCGTAACCTTGGTTGTAAAAATACACATGCTGAGTGCGATAATTATTAATTAATAATTATTAACTTGCAAACCAATTGTATACAAATATGGAAATGAGCAAGTTTTACTCATGAAAATGTAAATCCCTCAGGGTTTTTACCCCTCGGCCAATTTTGGCCATGGGGTATTGTCGTCGTCTTGTACGTCCGTCTGTCCGTACGTCCGTACGTCTGTACGTGAGCGAGATAGCCGGAGAACGGTTCCACTGAAGAATTCCAAATTTGGTATGCTTATTTAACTAGTCAAGGACCAGAAGCCTATTTAATTGGGACCTGATTGGGTGAAAACCTTGGCGGCCATCTTTAATTTTATGCGAAATGGATAATGATCCATATCTCGGAAACCATTCAACTGTTCAATACGAAAGCTGGTATACATCATCGATACATCAAGCAACTTTCAATAAATTACCAAACCGGCTTATCTGATTAGCTGGAAATCCTGGAGGCCATCTTTAATTTATGCGAAATCGATAATGATACATATCTCTGTTACCATTCAGTTGTTTTATATGAAAGTTGGTATACATCATCGATACATCCAGATACTTTGAATCGGGACCTGATTGACCGAAAAAAATTGGCGGCCATCTTTAATTTATGCAAAAACTTTAATGATATATATCTCTGATCCAATTTAAGTGTTCTATACCAAACTTGGTATACAGCATCGATGTATCAACTGACTTGCAATGAATAACCACATCAGTTCCTATGAGTGGGGAGAAGGATGGTCGGCCATCTTTAATTTATGCAAAATCATTAATGATCTCGTTCTCTGATACCGTTCAAGTGCTCAATGTAAAATTTGGTACACATCATCGATGCATCAAGAGACTTACGACAAATGACAGTTCTGGTTTCTCTGATTGGGCGGAAACTTTGGTGGCCATCTTTAATTTATGCAAAATCTTTAATGATGTATATCTCTGATACCATTTCAGTGTTCTATACGAAACTTGGTATACAGCATATGTATCAAGAGAAATTTCAATGAATAACCACATCAGTTCCTCTGAGTGGCGGGAAGGAAGGGCGGCCATCTTTAATTTATTCGAAATCATTAATGATCTCTATCTCTGATACCGTTCAAATGCTCGATGTAAAATTTGGTATACATCATTGATGCATCAAGAAATTTATGTAATGAATACCGGTTTCTCTGATTGGACGGAAATCTTAGGGGTCATTTCTAATTGCAAAATTTTGATAATCTGTATATTTGTGACTTGACTGCTTGGTGTTCCTGACATCTTGGTTCAAATTGAATACATTATGAATGTACCCAGAGCCGAGGGGTTTTTTGATGCGCAGCTTCGTATTAATTATTTGCCTTCAAAATATAGATGAGGGCTGGTTACACGAAACGAACCATTAATTATCACCGGCCCTATATTCATGATTACCTTACTGCGTTTCTGGCCAAGGTTTTCTTGTTGAATATTATTGTGTCTTGGTTGTAATTATCTCTCCTACATGCTTACTCCCGATCTCATGGTGCTCAGGTACCCGGGTTACTGTGGTGGTAAATTGATCACCACAACCATGATCACAGCTTCATGGATGACATTCAAAGATAAGTAACTTCTATTACTACTCCATAATTAACCACTGCGTCTCCGTCCGTGGTTCTGTTTGTTGAGAATTATGATCACATCTGTGTTCTATTTAGGTCACCTATGAAAAGTAATAGATCAGTTGGCCATCCGCCATCTCTCGAGTTATCTTTTAAAGCTTGCCACAATTATGATTTTAATCTGTCTTTACTGCAGTTTTTGTTTGTGTCATGTCAGGTTAAAGCTTTGTTTTCTTCTTCCAGTCCATCTCAGGGATTGATGAGGATGTAGTCTCAGAAGCTCCGCTATCAACTCTTAACAGTACAGTATCAGCATCAAGGGCTAAAGTACACAGAGTTGGATATCAAGCGGAATATGATCTGACTAGGTGGTTCTAAGCGTCAGGTTTGGTACGAGGGCGTACCATTAGACCCCTCTCATCCCTGTTTACTCGCTGGATTCGTGTGCTCGGGTCCACGTTTCATAGGGCAGTAAATTCTCGCACCACTGCCACTATCACAGAATTGGACACCTGGTATGTTATCTTGGAGACAGAACTCTTCCCAATTCATACTCGCTGCCCTCCAAGTGCTCATTCCTGGCAAGATTCCATGAGTCCCTATACGGAGGGTATCTTTGTGCTCCACATCCAAGACAACAGCTACTTGCATGGAGACATGCAACAAGATAAGTAGCCACTTGCTTATATTCATGATTACCTTTTTGCATTTCTAGCTAAGGTTTCTTGTTGAATATTATTGTGTCTTGTATGTGATTATCTCAGCGGATATTCAGCCTGCCATTGCAATTCCTTTAAGGCCGAGGTTCCCACCTCCATATGTTGGTAGTGAGGCATAAATCAAAGCAGGTGTCGGTTTGGGCAATAAATAGTAAACATTTATAAACAATGTTACTATTTATAACCAAACCAAACCTGCTTTGATGTAATGGCCCTCCCATCCTTCCCCTCACTCCGCGGCCTTGTACACCACAGGTCTCGGTTTATAAAAACAATGAGAAAGAGGAAGAGTATATGCTGGGAGCTGGCTTTTATATTCAGGCTGAGCAGGAGAGCTCCCTTAAAGGGAGACTACTCTCTGGGGGAGGATAACTCCCCAGGAGAGAGTGGGGAGAGCTCCCCTGAAGGGAGATGACTCCCTGGGGAGGATAACTCCCCAGGGGAGATAACTTTTGGTTTTAAACTGGCGTTTAACGTTTGTATTGTATATCTCCGGCGGAGATCAAGGCATAAATCAAAGCAGGTTTGGTTTGGTTATAAATAGTAACATTGTTTATAAATGTTTAATGTTGCAATTCTGCCTGGCGTATTCTAGGTTTGGAGGGGGGAGTTGTGAGGCAACTTTACGATTGCACAGAGAAATGTGTCTGAATTGACAGCTTATTAATCCAGGAAACGTGCATATGTCGGGACATATTTCAAATCCTTCAGTTTTAAACCTGAACAAACCGTAGGGTGACATTCTGGTCGGAAACATGGTCATTTCAAAAACACATACTTCACTGCTGTCTCTTCTAGTTTTTTTTTGTCCCCACCGGACACCGGAGGGGGACTTAGGGATTTGCTCCGTCCGTCATACCATGGTTCCATGGTTCTGTCATTCCATCGTTCTGTCATTCTTGTCAAACTTTGCTTGTGACTGCAATAACTCAAAGACAATTTGTCCGATTGACATCAAACCTGGACGGTATGAGTGAGAGAATTGCTGGGATTGTTTTTCAGCAACCTGCATAATCGAATATGGCCACCGAGTTCTTGACCCTATTCAGTCATGCTACCTTGGCTTGTGACTTCAATGAGTCAAAAACAATCTGTCCAATTGATATCAAAATTGGACAGTGGGTTGGTAATCATGATAGAGGATGGCTGGGAATGTTTTTCGGCAACCTCATAATCCAATATGGCTGCCATTGCCTTGATCTAGAGCTATTCAGCCATGCTAATAAGCTTGTGGCTGCAGTAACTCAAAATCAATTTGTCTGATTGACATCAAACTTGGAAAGTGGGTTAGTGTGTGTAAGAGGATGGCTGGGATTGTTTTCCGGCAACCTGTGTTATCCAATATGGCTGCCATGGCCGCTAAGGCCTTAACCCCTATTTAGTCATGGTATGTACTAAGCTTGTGACTGCAATAACACAAAAATGGTTTGTCTGATTGACATCAAACTTGGACAGTGAGTATGCTTTGCTTGAGAGGATGATTGGGATGGTTTATCATTATCCTGCATAATCCAATATGGCTGCCATTGCCTTGACCCCTATTTAGCCATGCTATGCATGAGAGGATGGGTGGGATATTGTTTATAAGCATCGTGTGTAATCCAATATGGCTGCCATTGCCTTGACCCCTATTGAGCCATGCTGCATAAAGCTGGGTGGTTGGTGGGTGATTGGTGGATGTCCGGTGGGCGCGAATTCCTTTTGCTTCAATATGTTTTGCGGAGGAGCAACAGGAACTTGATAATGTGATGTCTATCACTGTAATATCACTTGTCTTTATTGTACCAATTCAAGCATCCTGTCAAGAGTCTTGTGTGCTGTCCTCAGTGTTTTGTAGGGTGGATGGAGGGTGTCTGGTTCCATGTTGCTTCAAAGATTTCATGTGTAAAACAGCAGGAACGCAACTTGGCTGGGTGGCGCTTAGTTGGTTCCTTCGCGATATGACTGAAATGGTGTTGAAAGTGACGTTAAACCTACTCACTCACTCAGACCCTGCTACATAAGCTTGTGACTGCAATAACTCAAAAAATATTTGTCCGATTCACATCAGACTTGTAGAGTGGGTTGGTATGAGTGAGAGGATGTCTGGCATTGTTTTTTTTGCAACCCGAATAATCCAATATGGCTGCCTTGACCACAGTGGCCATTCAGCTATGCTACCTAAGCTTGTGACTGAAATAACTCAAAAACTATTTGTCCAATTCACATCAAACTTGGACAGTGATTTTAATAATATGAATGAGATGATGCATGGCTATAGGATTGCTTTTCGGCAACCTGCATAATGCAATATCGCTACCATGCTAAATAAGCTTATCACTGCAATAACTAAAAATAATTTGTCCCATTGACTTTTGGACAGTGGTTTGATATGAGTGAGACGATGGCTGGGATTGTTTTTCACCCATCTGCATAATCCAATATGGCCATCATGGCCTTGACCCCAGATTCGGCCATTCTAAGGGAGCTTCTTGAAATTGGGGCATACTAGGAACTGGCATAAGGCATTCTAAACAGAGTAGCATGGTGCGCCGTGTTGGAACTCTTAGGAACTCCATGCCATACAGTTTGGAACTCGGCAGACAAAGGATGGCTTATGCCATAACATCCAGCAGCATGGAGGGAATGGCCTAACTGGAACTCTAATCCATCCAGATTAGAACACCAAACTGTGCATGGTGTATCCCATTTGAATAACCGGCATATGCCATCCCTACCAGGGAACTCAGTTCCTAATTTCAAGAAGCTCCCTAAGCTTGTGACTGCAATAACTGAAGAACAATTTCACCAGCTGACATTTGGTATAACAGTAGCAATGGCTGCATAGCATATGCTTGTTTTCATGACATGATCTACACATATCACACATCGCTATTTACCATATTTCACACTGTTTACATTTTGGAACTAAACTATCACGTATTTTGAAACATCTCCCTTTCTTCCAATCATTCTTCTTTCATTTTTTCCAATAAAAAAAGTTCATGCAGATTATTTTTGTTTTCCATATTATTTCAGCTATCCAGTATCTACTTGAACAGAGCCTGAGTGCTCTTGTCCAGGACCCACAAGTAGCTACCTTCCCACAGCTCGAGTTCTCAGGTGAAATGTTTTTTCTTAATATGCTGTGGTATTTTCTTGGAATGCTAGTTCACATGTAGGCCAGATCAGAATCTACTGTATCAGACAAATCCTGATTCTGAGTAGGTCTTGACTTTATCACTCAATCCTTGATGGCCTCAAAGACAGACCAGTCAAGTAATGTTTCAAGCAAGTTTCTTTTCTGGTTCTCAAGTAGTATAACTACATCCTCAGTAATACCAGGGTTATCACTACCCGAGACATACCAGATATCCACTATCTTTAAAAACTCATGACCGATAGACTTAGTCTTAACAGGTTATTCATTGTTATCACCTATCTACTGTTTTATGAGAGGTGATATATCAGACTTGTGATTGTTTACAGTTCCATGGCAACATATTATGAACTGTATAAGAGGCACGCGAGTATTAGTACTGCACTTTTTTGTGACGCGTAAACACTTTTGGCCTACATTCCTTCATTCACAAATTGGTTACAGCAAAGCGCAAAGAGGTGTTGCAAACATACTCTCGAAGCCTTAGCGGGGCAATTCAGATAACAATGGAGTGTGCAGTCTCCATTATTTCTTGGTTTGGTATTTTCTCAAATTAGTTAGTTTGAAAATTCTATTGAACTAAAGTAAATTCCACCATGGCTGCCACATCAGTTCATATTGCACATTTTCACTTGTACTAAATTAATATTTGTCATTTAAATTTAAATCTAAACATTCCAAACTAACATAATTAATTTTAATTAAAACATCCATATTTTGTCTTCAAAACATAAGGGCTCATATCACAGTACACAGGTGATAAACATAATAATAGGTTGTTGAATTTTTATCAAGGTTAGTATCTGGTCCTGAAAACCATATCAGGGCGAGCCCCGCAATTCAACAATCTATTATTATATACATATTAGATAACCCTGGTACCAATGATAGAAAAGGTATCCACCAATAACAGGGGAGTCCATAAGTTATATTGACCCAAGTTCTCTGATGTAAGATCATGAAACCTTGATCATGTAATTCATTGTTTATCAGGGGGTAGTCTCTGTAGCATAATTGAATAACATAGCATGGCACGTCATGTCTAACTATTTAAGTTTATTGGTCATGCACTTTCGCAGTGCATACCTGCTTCATCAAATGAAGCGGTGAAGCAGATCCAAGTTCTTACACCACTGAACCAGCATGGTTCGAGCCCTGCTGGCGCATGTACTTCCCAATGGGCGTTGGCTGTGTCCGGGTACTCCATCCTGGTGAGCCAGTAAATCGATCAATACGCTGGTTTGGTTAGTTACTCACAGCAATTCTGGAATATAAATACATCAAGGGGTTTCCTCTAAAATCAAACCCATCAGTGAACGCGCTAAGCTAGCTGACTACGCCAATCCACTGCGAGATATAATTTTATCATTGGCCAAACTACTTTGATGTCGGGCTGAAATCAACATCGGATTTCAAAGCATAAACTGCAGTCTTGGGATACGCTGGTTCAAAACAAGCGCGGGGGATAAAATGTACGAGATAGTATAATGATTGAGGCAATGACTCAAGAACTTATTCGAATCACCAAAATGTCCAGGTAAACTCTCTGCAAGGATTTAGGATTTACGTGGACTTGAGAAGATGTGGTACTTCGGCTTCCTCCACTATTCAAACTGTCTGTCACCATATGTGCGAAATATTCTTGAGTGTGACATTAAACCAAACTCCTGATCAATAATGTTAATTCTTTGGGTGCATTCTTTGTTATTATGCATTTATTCTGTTTCATCTTTCACTGCTTCCCATTTACATTTGTTTTCCCATTTCTGTAACCTCCTAAACTCTGTGTAACATCCTTTCGCTGCATTGGGTCGAAAAATTGCATGCATTCGCTATTTATCTATGTTGTTCGACACAGGAAGTGTATTTCTACATAGAGAGAGGAATAATGTATCCAGTATATCGTATAGAAGAAGGAACAGCTTATGTGCTCAGCTGTAACACCACATGTCCCCTGGGGCTCCCGCGATTGACCTGGGATGTTGTCGTTCACACCCCAGGTCATGGTGAGAATTGACCTCAGCTCTTCAGACAGGCAATTAACTGGGGCACCCATGGGATTCCCGGGTCTGAAAAGGAAAAAGATCCCACCCATGGGGCTCCCAGTGTGAAAAAGATTAGGACCCAATGTCATGATATGACTCAAATATGGTTGAAAGCGATGTTAAATCATATTCACTGACTCAGTCACTCACTGTTTAATATAGCACATGTTACAATGCCTTTTAAGCTGTGATATCTTAAGTTGACTCCACTCCATTTATTAACAAACGATGCTGACTGGTCATGTTGTTTGAGAGCCAAACACAGAAAAGCTGCGATATAACGCCAATGCAATCAGAGGGTATATATATCTGATAGTAAGAGGTACCGGTGATATACATGTACATTGAAAGTTGGCAGAATGCAATCAAGCTTTCACCTTTCTCATTTGATGTTGTAAAGATGTAGTGACTGTATTACTTGACAAACCAGATAGAACCTTCATCGTGTTCATGCAATGTCTTTTGAATGCATATATTAATAGCCATAATAAATGTTATTCTAATTCATAAGAATTGTGTCCCTGTGCACAAAATTGCTCATGATCCATGATCTTATTCTGATTTTACTTTTACCAGGTACTTGCCCGATTATGATTATTTGTATTAACAGTCTGTCAACCACTATTATTTCCAGCCAATGAAAAAGCAGTCCGATCTTTCAAGTTGACTCCATTACAACAGTTGGGTGTCAAAGTGGCAGTGAGGTTAGTGGTCCATGTATTGTAACTACAATTACTTTATGCAATATCTAAACTGCATGTTATTCTTCGTGTAATATATTTCTATCAACAGCTGATAATCATGTCAAGTTGGAACTGGGCAGGCATTATCTGCTGTTAACATAGTTAATTGTCCATATGTTCAGCGCTGACATGTTTCATGCTGTAATCTACTGACACCCTGTTAGCAGGGTTAGTATGACATGTATGTCTCAGTTACTCAACCTGGTAGCTGTTTATGAATTTTTGATACAGTTCATGTAAATTGATAATGCATAATGCATGTATCTGCAATGGCGTTTTCTGTATATAAATTGGGTGACCCTCGCTCAATTATCTGGTTCGTACATTTCCATTTCGGCCCATGTTATACCATGGGGGTATAATTTAGAGCATAATAACTGGGATAAACGTGATAAATATGAGTCAAATTATCTTACTCTTTGACCAAAATTAAGTCGATATTATGACATTTATCACTGGTTGAGAAATATCCTCCATGGTACAACATAGGTCAAAATCAAACTGTTAGAACTGTTAGATAGAATTTGTCTGCAGTCTCTCTGATCCCAATTTTGTCCTTCACCAGGTATGGTATTCACATGAAGTTGTTCAGCTCCAGTCCCGAGGGAACCAACAGTCTGACACAACTGATCAAACTCTGCTCCACCTTCTTACAACAACAACAGAAAGTCGTGGACACCTCATTTCGTATCCTTCACATGCCAAATCATATGATACATTATGTGTATGACAATTTATTGGTCTGCATGTGTCTCAGAATGTGATATTGAGAGGGATAAATATTATCAATAACCCGGACTTCTTACGTTTTCGCACAGCCTTAATTTGGTGTATCTGGTTACATACAGGACTTATCACACCTGCACTGCATCGACAAATCAATGTTGCGTTACATAAGTGATGTCAGATTTCACAATAATTGAACACCTGTCATTCTACTGACAAGGAAGCACAATTCATACCAAACAGATTATTCAAAAGTATTTTAAAACATCTATTTGCTTATCACTCAGTGATAATATCGATACGATATTCTCTTTGTTCTTTATTATCTTGTCTTACAAAGTAAAGGGGAGATATTGAGAGGGGGGAAAGAGGATGTTGTCATCGGTGTGGAAATGGTAAGGTTTTTGGTTGAGCAAATTCAAAAACAAATCTAGGAAAATTTAGAAAAAAAATATGTGGGGTATTCCTCCTGGGGGTACTACCCCTGGGGATTCCGTGGGTGCTCCAATGTGAAAATCTCTATGATAGGGTGTTTTGTTTAGCTGAAGTGCACATGTACATCTGTACATAGAAAGTTTGCTGCAGTTGTCAGCTGTCAATGGATGATAACGAAACTTGGTACACATGTTTCTTATGATTAGAGGATGTACCTGTGCTATTTTTGAGATGAAATAATTATTTTTGTCCTAATTATGGCAAATGATAGAGTTTTTGGTTTAACAGAATTGTACATGTAGGCCTTCTACATGTACATAGAAAGTTAGCTGCAGTTGTCAGCTCTCAGTGGATGATTATGAACCTTGATACACATAATTCTTATGATTGGAGGATGCATCTGTGTAATTTATTAGATGAAATATTAATTTTTAAGGTTATTATAAGGTTTTTGTTAGACAAAAATGTACTGAAAAGTTGTCTGCATTTGTCAGGCTATATTGGATGATGAAACTTAGTACACATATTTCATATGATTAGAGGATGTCCCTGTGCTATTTAAGGCAAGACGAGGGTCTGAAACGCGTCAATTCTGGATATTAAAAAGTACACACAGAAGACAGCTGAAACTTTCCACACTTACTAACCTGTGTAATTGGACCTCAACACCAAAATTTGGTGATCCTAACCCCACCAGTTTTCAATATTTTTGCGAGTACAATTTTTAGAGAGTGCGGTTACGGGGAATACTATATTTTGGTTATAAATGAAAACACAACTTCAAACTAAGTTGTTTTATATCTCCATATATTCTATGAACAGGAATATCTATGAAATGATGTTTACTAATATGTTTTTCTATTTGCAGGGCTTCAATAAACCATCCGGATTTTAAAAATGAAAAATTTGTTGTATTCTTTCTCATCACAACACCCCCCAAATACCCCCCCATCACTTTTTAATGAGATATTCCTGTAGCCCACAGTGAGAAGAACAACTGCTGAAAATTTCATGACAATTGGTTGAGTAGTTTATTGAAATGAATCTTTCCCGTGCCAAGAAAAACGTCAAAAATACAATCTGAGAAATCAGCTGCCGAACATTTCTGAATTTTCAGCATACTATTCAACGCATGTACACAGTTTTTTCAACAGTGTCATTGATGTGCATATCCGTAGCTCAATCCTAATGAAGACTTTATAGACTGGGTTTTACATTCTGGACACAGGAAATTATCAGATATTGCCGACAAAGTATCTGTATGAAGTAGAATGTAACCACTACCAGTCTGATTTGTACTGTGAACGTCAGCTGTCAAAGTATTGTTGTTGTTGTTGTTGCCCAACAAGCGAAGTTTTCTTGTGCTGGCAGATTCATTTGGTATGAGTTCTGGCGTATTTTCAGTAGTTTCATCAGCTTTCCGCTTCCGACTACGTCTCCTATATCCGCGATAAGCCTTTCTGGTACTTGATTTTGTAGTGCCAGGCATATTTATGATGCAAACGGCAGTATTTATATTTTTTTTCAGAAACAATTTCGTAAACCGGAAGTCCTCATTTTCGTCATCGTTGTCAAGGAAGTAGACTGAACAATCTTTATTGCGCATGTGCGCGCATGTCCGATTCAGTCCGAAGCTAAACGATGACGCATGATCGCCTTATATGGAAATTTCCATTCGAAATCAACATAATTTATTCAAGCTTTTCATCGGAAACTGCCGAAGATCGTTTATTCACATTACGTCAACGATAAAGTTCAAAATGGCCGCTTGAATTTGATACCAAACATCGATACGAGCTAACTTTAGTATACGTTGTCATGGACTAAAAACGGCAAATTTTCTCTTGAATCACACAAAATAAAGACAAACAACAGAACACACGATCAGTAAAACTTTCTTTTATTGCAAAATCTGATTTATTTGACAAATAAAACATTCACCAGCTGATAGACAGAGGTTTATAGTACACAAAAACACAAAAAACTCAATCTACGAAATTTCACCACAAAAACGTAATTTCAGACCCACGTCTTGCCTTAACTCTCATCTATTCCAAATGCTTACATCGGGCTACACATATTGAACCCATGCATTACCCTCGGGGAGCATATCCCCATCCCTGGGACCCCAGGACCAAATAAATGTTAAAGTTTTGGACACATTTTTATGTATTGTCATTTCTAATATGTGCATTGCCAATGATGTGCAACCTCAAATGATGTGCCACCCTAAAGGGCTCGATCTTTTTGCGAAGCTGCATGTATTTCAGAAGTACAATATCAAAATAACTGTTTTTGATTTCGTGTCGCCTTGAATGAAGGACGCCATTTCCTTAAATTTTGCGTCCACAAATTCTGTGTCCACACATTTAACTCGCTATGTTAATTAAAACTGAGTTTGAATCGGTTTGTGATGTCTCAGTCTTTACCAGTGCACATTATTATGGAGCATTACAGTATGATTGAACACAGTTGTCATTGTTCATTCTTTTATTTGCACACAAATGCAAGGATTTACCACAGTGCTGGTGTCCTATTGCATACTGGAAATGATAGATTTACTCCAACTATTGCATTGTTATTAGTTTGTTCACATATCATCACACAAAGTTACACCAAGAATGTGCTCCAAATTGCACACCTATTCTTCCTACGGTAATTTCCCTATTAATTCGCGATGTAGTGATGAAACTCACCACTCCAAAAATTGGCTGCTTTCGAATTATTTGTCGAGCGAATTCCGGAAAAACGCGAGTGTTCGAATTAAATTTCGCGCCGATTTTCACGGAAGATCCAAAATGGCGGACCGCTTTGCCGTGGTCGTAGTGATCGTATTTATTACCGTGTATTAACTTTAATATCTCATCATAGTTTCCATAAAAGGCAGTGTATGAGGTCAGAAAATCTCCTCTACCCTGATAAAGGCGTCTAATTTTATTCGAGGAAGTCAACCATATTGATCGAGTGACAAGTTCAGCAAGATCATGCAGATGCAGATTTTTGAGCTGACGTCCGTAAATTCGCGTCCATAATAACATCGTAAACGTAGGCCAAAACATTGAACATATTCCTTTTTGTTCAGTATTAGCTATGATCTATATTATGAAACCTAACTGACATGGAATTGAAAGAATATTCTGGAAATATAAAACTATACACATATTAGAGTATTCCATGTTCGAGTTGTTCGGTATGTCAACGTTGTTGTTGTGAACCCTGAAAATGAACCAACGGCAAATTTGTGTAGTCCTGTATCATGAAGCTTTAGACAGATAAGCGGACTGCCATAGACTTTTTGGTCTTCACTGTGCATGATTTTACACACACCATCCAGGACTTGAATAAATATCCCGGACCTATGAAACGAAATGAATGTAGAATTAACGGCGGATTGTACAAGAGAACCGAGTGTAAATCGGCAATACAGGTTTCGATTTGTTTGTTTCAAGTATGAGAATATCTATTACGGTTCCGGTACTGTTGCATTTTACTAAAAGTATGGGTCGAAGTATGATATCCTTCTGAATATTAATTAGCTACTGGTATGTTCTCATCTCAGGAACTTTACCTATTGCCGTTTAAGTGTTTCTCAAATTTGTTTAGAATTAGAGTAATGGAATGGCGATAGCGATGTTTTGATTCTTAGTGTAAAAATGCGGGGTGTAATTCCAAAGAATTTTTATTGCTGGAATTTCGGTGAGTTTGTGGGTATTCATAAGAAGTATTTTTATTAACAATAAAATATTTAACTAAACGGGAAAGAGGTAAGTCTTTATGATAACTATATTTGAACAAAACAGAGCACATGCAGAGATGATTGTTGTCGGCGCTTCACATCGCAAAATTTGTTTTTGTTCCCTGGCATGCCTGGTGGGGAAAACTCACGTTTGTCAACTGTGTGATTTCCTGTCCTATGTTGCGTTAAACGATAGGTGTATTTTGTTAAAACTTTTTCATTTTAAGTTTATCTCATTATGTAAATAAGCAGGTGTGTTTTGCCTTATGGCCAGTGTCACAACCCCAAGACTATCCCTGAGTTTCAGTTGGTCGACTCTGACGATGAAGACTTCCTTGGATTTTCTGCGGATGATATTCCCCCCGGAAATGAAGATCGAGTGAGACCAGTTTGTCCGCATCTGAATGTGCCGATTTGAAAACTTTTGTAATCGTAGTGCTCCTGTAATAAAATAAAGTGCTGTATTCTCATATATGCATCCGTTTTACACTTTTGTATCAAATCGTCACCACTCACTTGAGCCTGTTGCCTGTCGTTCAGTTGTTCGTATTCCACATAAACTGCATGGTAGTTTCAATAATATCACATGATTGAAAGTTTCTGTTTCACAGTATATGACTGCCGACTCAAAATCAAGTCATTCAACAATGTTTAATTCTTGAAAAGAAATTTTTTTACCTGCATCCGATCGTCTTTCTGGTTTGAGATTTGGCCCGACTGTAGCTTTTCCATAATTTATAGATATACACTCAGTAAATATAACCTGATCCACTTCAGGAAATATACAGAAATCGACATTTCAATTAACAGGTAAATTAGATCATCTATGTAAGTTGTGATTGTATTCTGATCGGAGAATCATGACGAAACGCTCGGCAAATGTACAATCCCGTTTCTCAACGGTTTAGTGAAATTAATTCAGCCTTTCAGAGAATCTAGTTGAGAAAAGTTATAAAATATATTCATATGTTCAATATCATGATGATTTTGTCCGTGCAGTACTGAGAACCATATCGTGGATGGATTTATTCCATTTTTCTAAAAAAAATTCTAAACCCTACTAATATCCAAATTATAACCGCGGCATGCGATTGTTGACTCCAGGTCAGATCGACAGCCGGCTTCATCTGAAAATATATTAGCATAAAATGTATTCTATTTAATCACCAATGTATAAAAGTTAAAGGGGCCATGAATTAATGAGGGACGATGAACCACCGTAAAGACTTGAACAGAAAAGGAGCGCCATGAAAATTTCCTAAGAGCGTGTCACGTCAACCATCGTTGTCGGTGATTTTTATGTTCCGTTCAAACAGAATTCATTCGCACGCAGTTCTGCTTTCTCGGAAAATATTCACCGTGTTTTTCAAATAAAGGAATGCTGGTTGAAAAAAATATATTTATTGCCCAAACCGACACCTGCTTTGATTTATGCCTTAATCTCCGCCAGGAATACAATACAAACGATAAAACGATAGTTTTAAAACAAAAGTTATCTCCCCTGGGGAGTTATCCCCCCGGCTCTGCTCAGCCAAGATATAAAAGCCAGCTCCCAGTATACTCTTCCTCTTTTCTCGTTTGTACCTCCAGTGGTGCACGCCAGGGAGTTTGATTGCAATACAGTCTAGGGTTGTGTTATACAAGTTGTTGTTGTTATACAAGTTGTTGTTGTTCAAAGTTTATTTTGGAAATATTTTCTTTCGTAAATAATGTCTGAGTATTCTGTTCCCATTCCTTCAAATTCTTGCCATGCGTGTGGGCGAGTTTTGACACGCTTTGACGCCCACACACGTTGTTTCGCGTGTAAAGATAAATTATGCTATCGAAATAACACGTGTGAATTTTTGGGATTCATGTACTTGGAAATATTATGCTTAAGCACGTAGGTCTTACCTACTGCAGGCTACTAAAACCTCGGCCTATCGGAGGTCGATAGACGCGTTTTTGAAATTGTCTTAGTGAAAGACATTAAAATTATAGGGGTTCCGTTTTGGATTTGTCTCCTAAATTGAAAAGTCGGGCACATTCTTCTGTGTCTGGTAATATTCCCCCAAGTGGACCGTCCTATAGGAAGATAACCAGAATGTACTTGAAAGTCTAGCTTTCTCTGTTATAGCGTTGTCTGGGAAACCGGTTTCTTTGTTCAGACAGACAATGGCCAGGTCATGGCGGTCGGAACACTCCATTGTCTCCGACGGACAAAAGAATTTGATCTCACCGCGTGTAGTTCGCCAACTCCTTTGTCATTTGGTCATTCTCTGGCTGATTCTTACATTAGGAATAAAAATCGTTTTGTATCTCCTTTACGATTTAAATCTTCCGCTGTTATTTTATCTAAAAGAAAACCGCCTCTCATTTTATGGAAGGGCGTTTCTACTCGGCTTTGAATGTTCGCATTACGGATTTACAACCTCCATTTGCAACGTATATTGACACGTCCCGTGTTTCGGATCGTCGCGCTTGTGTTTACAGCTGCTTGGCCGAATGCTTACAGTGTCGGACTGAAGATTAAAAGTTTTGTCTTCACGGAATAAAAATGCTTCAACGTATTATGACTTCTGAGAATTACAGGTTCTGCAGAGTAAAAGTTTGCAGTCTGTCATTTTTTCTTGTGTTGTTGTTCTTGTGTTTCCGACTTTTTCCAGTTGTGGGAGTTTTTCTTCTGTGCATGCAGTTCGTTTGCTCCTACCAGAATTTAGTCTCTTGTTTTATCAAGTGTTATATTTTCTGTTCATTTGATATCATTGTGATCAAGAGGAAACTTGCAGAGTTTCTTTCTCTGTCTTTGAGTTTACGTGTTGTTGTTGTTGCGTTTGTCTTCGTCATTACAAGCCAAAAGCTATACACTATGGCTCTTTGTTAAATATTAATGAGCTATCTTATTACTCTCTTTGTGTAATCAAGGGTGTGTTGAACAACAATAGAGATCACGAGATGTTTATTATGCCCCCCCTCTAACTAGAGGGGGGGCATATAGCGATCGCTTTGTCCGTCCGTCCGTCTGTCCGTCCGAATTTCTTGTCCGGGCAATATCTCGGTTAATATTTGATGGACAGGATCGAAACTTGCATGGAATGTGGCCAGTGGCTCGTAGTTGTGCAGCGTGGAGTTTTTTCCGAGTTCCGGTATAATTTTCAAGAGTTATGGCCCTTTTTCTGAAATCTCTGTGAATGGGACTTGTCCGGGCTGGATCTTGGTTAATATTGTATGGACAAGTATGAAATTTGCATGATATGTGGTCAATGACCCACAGTTGTGCAGCGTAAAGTTTCTCCACGTTTCGCTTATATTTTCAAGAGTTATGGCCCTTTGTTCCTGAATTCTCCATGAATTGGGACTTGTCCGGGCTGGATCTCGGTTAATATTGTATGGACAATTATGAAATTTGCAGGATGTGTGGTCAGTGCCCTGTAGTTGTGCAGCGTGAAGTTTCTCCGCGTTTTGCATATATTTTCAAGAGTTATGGCCCTTTTTTCTTCAAATCTTTGTGAATTGGAACTTGTCCGGGCTGGATCTCGGTGAATATTGTATGAACAATTATGGAATCTGCAGGATATGTGATCAGTGCCCTGTAGTTGTGCAGCGTGAAGTTTCTCCGCGTTTCGCATATATTTTCAAGAGTTATGGCCCTTTTTTCTTCAAATCTTTGTGAATTGGAACTTGTCCGGGCTGGATCTCGGTGAATATTGTATGAACAATTATGAAATTTGCAGGATATGTGATCAGTGCCCTGTAGTTGTGCAGCGTGAAGTTTCTCCACATTTCGCGTATGTTTTCAGGAGTTATGGCCCTTTTTTCTTCAAATCTTTGTGAATTGGGATTTGTAGGGCTGAACCAATAAAGAACAGAACAATGGCGGGGCAGTGTCGGATTAAAGTGGAAGGGGGGGCATACAATTGAGCAATCTCTGATTGCTTCCTTCCTGTGTTAAGAAATTGTGCTATTCTTTGGAACACATTTTTCTGTTAGTAAATATTACATTGTGATGTATTCATTTGTCACAACCAAATTTTCCCATCGCTATATTGAATTAGATGTACAATTCAAATTGGGTTGAGCTGTAATTTTATTTCTTTTTTCTGAGAAATTATTATTATTAGCTTGAGGTTTATTTCTCCGAGAAATCTTTAGAATTGCTCTCGTTCGACAGCACGTGGGGTATTTATTGATTGTCAGTGGTCAGGCTGGAGCAGGCCTGAAGTTTCTCAATCATCGGCCTGGGACAGCATAAGTCTGTTCCATCGGGCGGTCTTCTTGTTCTTTGTAAGTTTCTTGCGTCCGTGTATGTTTACCGGTTACAGCCTTGTAAGAAGAACCACAGTCTGCCTGTGTTGTAATTTTTTCCTGTATATGGGGAGATTCTGTTGGTGGACGTTTCGTCCCCGAGGCCCGCCCCCTGTACAGACCTTTTGGTCTTTGATATATGTTGGCACTTGTGGTCATATCATCCAAGTTGCCACATGAACAGGTACAATAAAAGCGTACCTGAACACATATCACAAATCGTTAGATTCTTGGTATGTGCTTTAGAATAGGTTAACCAGAAGACTATTCTGTGAAGTCATGTGACGCAGTCAGTATGTCGGCACCTCTTCCCACTACCCTTATATGTGTTGTAATTGGCAATGTTTTTTCCCCTCGATAGCCTCGTCCAAACATCTTTTGGTCTACTGCGTTTATTTCATCTTTATCTTTTTTAGGTAAAGACAGCCGGGCGCGCTAACCGACTGTGCCATGGAGACTAAGCTGAGCTTGTCTATTTAAAAAAAAAACAAAAAAAAAAACTGGATGATAATTTACTCTATTCCATTTGAGGTTTTATGTGCAGTTTGGACCTCTATTAAGGGGGCGAGTCTAGATTGAACATTGTTTTGGTTGGTCAAGTCAATTTGTGAGATTTATGACCTAATAGTTCATCTACCGGCGAGAGACATCAAAATGTATTGGCTCTCTTCGGGGAATTTTAAATTTTATTGAAGATCCTCCTACTTACATGGAAGTTTCTTTGTGTTGATTGTCGGGGATGTTACTTCCACGGAGTAACGCTCTCCCGATTAATGCTGGGAACAATGAATGTGTTCATCTCCTAGATGCGTTTCAAATCTCATTACAAGTCTCGCATACTACGGTTGTTTTGTTTCGGACTCCACTGTGAATTTTTCCAGTTTCGACTACAGTTTTCAGTTATCTTCAGTTGTTTTTTCCATAACGTCGTTCCTGTTCTCCTCAACGTCGTTTCTCGTACATTTCTAAGGTTTTACCCTGCTCTTTCGTGAGCGTATATGTACAATAAATTGAACTGATTTGTAAGATTTTGGGAAAATCACTACGCCGTTGCTCAAGCAACGCCATTCGTGTTTCGCATTACGTCGTTCCATTACGTCGTCACGTGGCTTCTTCCAACTATTAGTCCTTTCCGTACGCCGTTCACCACGTCGTTCTTTTATACCTCCTTATCAGGGTCGTCAAGTTCGACAGTTCCGGTCTCCATTTCGGGATCGTTTTTGGCCGAAGGGTATTGTCGTCGTCATGTACGTCTGTCCGTCTGTCCGTCCGTCCGTCTGTCCGTCACACCTTTCTCGTTACCAAGATATCTTCAGAACGACTTACCCTAGGCACACCAAACTTGCAGTGCACATCCGTATGCTTGTGACCCAGAACCCTATTGAATCTGGACCTGATTGGTTAGAAACTTTGGCGGCCATCTTTAATTTATGCGAAACCATCACAGGTTTCTTGTTACCAAGATATCTTTAGAACGACTTACCCTAGGCACCCCAAACTTGCACTGCACATCCATATGCTCATGACCCAGAACCCTATTGAATCTGGACCTGATTGGTTGGAAACTTTGGCGGCCATATTTAATTTATGCGAAATCATTAATCTTGTGTATCTTAGGTACCATTTCTCTGTTCAGTGTGAAACTTGGTATAGATCATCGATGCATCAAGAAACTTCAAAGGAATGACCAAACCAGTTTCCCTGATTCGGTGAAAACCTTGGCGGCCATCTTTAATTTATGCAAAATCTTCAATGATATATATCTCTGATACCATTCAAGTGTTCTATACGAAACTTGGTATACAGCATCGATGTATCAAGAGATCTGCAATGTATAGCCACATCAGTTCCTCTGAGTGGCGGGAAGGATGGGCGGCCATCATTAATTTATGCAAAATCATTAATGATCTCTATCTCTGATACTGTTCGAGTGCTCGATGTAAAATTTGGTATATATCATCGAAGCATCAATAGACTTACGATAAATGGCGTTTCTGATTGGGCGGAACCTTGGCGGCCATCTTTAATTTATGCAAAATCTTCAATGATATATATCTTTGATACCATTTCAGTGTTCTATATGAAACTTGGTATCCAGCATCGATGTATCAAGAGACTTGCAATGAATAACCACATCGGTTCCTCTGAGTGGCGGGAAGGATGGGCGGCCATCTTTAATTTATGCGAAATCATTAATGATCTATATCTCTGATACGGTTCAAGTGCTCAATGTAAAATTTGGTATACATCGATTAGACAGTTCTGGTTTTTCTGCTTGGGCGGAAACCTTGGTGGCCATCTTTAATTTATGCAAAATCTTTAATGATGTTTATCTTTTCAGTGTTCTATATGAAACTTGGTATACAGAATCTATGTATCAAGAGACTTGCAATGAATAACCACATCAGTTTCTCTGAGTGGTGGGAAGGATGGGCAGCCATCTTTAATTTATGCGAAATCATTAGGGATCTCTATCTCAGATAATTTTCAAATGTTCGATGTAAAATTTGGTATACATCGTCGATGTATCAACAGGTTTCTCTGATTGGACGGAAACGTTTGAGGCCATTTCTAATGGCAAAATTTTTCATAATCTGTATATTTGTTACTTGACTGCTTGGTGTTCCTGAAGTCTTGTTTTAAATTGAATACATTATGAATGGCTGGCGCCCAGAGCCGAGGGGTTTTCAGATGCGCAGCTTCGTATTCTTCATTGTATACAGACTTTGGCGATTGTTCGCTTGCACATCTCTCGATGTCGGTGTTTTTCTAATAAGACGATTTGGCGTTGCATCTTCTTTATCGCTGGGTTGACCCCCATCGCTTTGCGGGATGCATATCTTTTTATACCAATTCATCCTCGTTTTTCGGCATTTCTCTTTACGATTCACCATCGTCGGTCGTCGATTTCGTGTTTCAAGTCTTCCGTTCGGAGTCAACATCGCCCTTGTATCACTTTTTACCCCTCGGCCAAAATTTGGCCGAAGGGTATTGTCGTCGTCATGTACGTCTGTCCGTCTGTCCGTCACACCTTTCTCGTTACCAAGATATCTTCAGAACGACTTACCCTAGGCACACCAAACTTGCAGTGCACATCCGTATGCTTGTGACCCAGAACCCTATTGAATCTCGACCTGATTGGTTAGAAACTTTGGCGGCCATCTTTAATTTATGCGAAACCATCACAGCTTTCTGGTTACCAAGATATCTTTAGAACGACGTACCCTAGGCACCCCAAACTTGCACTGCACATCCATATGCTCATGACCCAGAACCCTATTGAATCTGGACCTGATTGGTTGGAAACTTTGTCGGCCATATTTAATTTATGCGAAATCATTAATATTGTGTATCTTAGGTACCATTTCTCTGTTCAGTGTGAAACTTGGTATAGATCATCGATGCATCAAGAAACTTCAAAGGAATGACCAAACCAGTTTCCCTGATTGGGTGAAAACCTTGGTGGCCATCTTTAATTTATGCAAAATCTTCAATGATATATATCTCTGATACCATTCAAGTGTTCTATACGAAACTTGGTATACAGCATCGATGTATCAAGAGATCTGCAATGTATAGCCACATCAGTTCCTCTGAGTGGCGGGAAGGATGGGCGGCCATCTTTAATTTATGCAAAATGATTAATGATCTCTATCTCTGATACTGTTCGAGTGCTCGATGTAAAATTTGGTATATATCATCGAAGCATCAATAGACTTACGATAAATGACAGTTCTGGCGTTTCTGATTGGGCGGAACCTTGGCGGCCATCTTTAATTTATGCAAAATCTTCAATGATATATATCTTTGATACCATTTCAGTGTTCTATATGAAACTTGGTATCCAGCATCGATGTATCAAGAGACTTGCAATGAATAACCACATCGGTTCCTCTGAGTGGCGGGAAGGATGGGCGGCCATCTTTAATTGATGCGAAATCATTAATGATCTATATCTCTGATACGGCTCAAGTGCTCAATGTAAAATTTGGTATACATCATCGATGTATCAATAGACAGTTCTGGTTTTTCTGCTTGGGCGGAAACCTTGGTGGCCATCTTTAATTTATGCAAAATCTCTAATGATGTTTATCTTTGATACCATTTCAGTGTTCTATATGAAACTTGGTATACAGAATCTATGTATCAAGAGACTTGCAATGAATAACCACATCAGTTTCTCTGAGTGGTGGGAAGGATGGGCGGCCATCTTTAATTGATGCGAAATCATTAGGGATCTCTATCTCAGATAATTTTCAAATGTTCGATGTAAAATTTGGTATACATCGTCGATGCATCAACAGGCTTATCTAATGAATACCGGTTTCTCTGATTGGACGGAAACTTTTCATAATCTGTATATTTGTTACTCGACTGCTTGGTGTTCCTGAAGTCTTCTTTTAAATTGAATACATTATGAATGGCTGGCGCCCAGAGCCGAGGGGTTTTCAGATGCGCAGCTTCGTATTTTTAGTCTTGGCTTTGTGTTCTCCATCTTGGAGCGTTCACATCAAGGTTTACTTGCGGTGGTGCCCCTAGTGGTTCGATCACAGGAAGTTCATTTTTCAACTCTGTTATTCAAGCACAGAGAGAGAGTGACAGTCCCATTCTTCATTCAAATCGAAGAAAGCCATATGGTTACAGAGTGTGACACTTTGTAGCTGATACCGTCAAGATTATGGTCAGATATAGGCCAGTTTTTGTTGCACATCCGGTGGTCGTATTATGGGGGTATTACTGTGGGTTCGTCGTTACTTTGGGGTCAGTT
>JAVTVY010056824.1:0-29864 GCA_036873755.1 Hanleya hanleyi | reverse complement strand
CACACATGCACCAGCGGGGCTCGAACCCATGCCGGTTCAGCGGTGCGAGGCTAGCCGTCACCAGCAAAGCGCCTTAGACCACTCGACCACCGAGGGCCCTGAAGTGGGGCTCGGAGCGAAATTGCAAGATAATGGATCTAGATGGTACTGCACAGTGTTATCATTTTCAATATCGGCAGTGAGGATGGGGAGAAAGTATTGAAATCAGCAATTCGATGTGGTGCGATATGCAGTAGGGTCCAGATGTTAGAGAAGTCTTTTATGTTTTGTCTATTTAGTTTCTTTCATATCTTTTATTAGTAGCAATTATGATATATGTAACATCTAATATACAGATCAGGGTTTGAAGGTCATGGTTACCCAACTGGAAATAAAATTCAACCAACCACAGGGCCTGATACATGCAACTTATCACAGAGTCTGAAACAAACCTCATAGGCATCAGCACCCTTCACTGTAAGGTATTTCTTCTCCTGGTAGAAATTTCTGGCTTTTAAGAAGTGTAGGACGACGAAATCACAGATAATGGTAGCCTGTATATGAGAGAAAATGTCATGACAAATCAGATCAGCAAATATATATGTACCATATTTTTAAGCTGAGTATTACACTTCTCTAAATAACACAACTTAAATCAACTGGATATATACAGATATTATCATGGTTAGCAGTCATCGAAGTTGTTCCTGACTGAAGATCTTCAAAAAAGTGGAACATTCTTGTACTAGTCTATTTTTTTTCTCCTAGTAAATCAGGGATTTACAGTAGGCCATGAAAGCGATATTATGTCATTCTCTGAAATTTTCCATGCTATTACAACAATTATTTCCGAGAGAATTTTGTCAGAAAAGAGATTTGACATGGATGTTAAAGAATGATGAGTGAACTGATCACCTTCTAATCACCTTCTAATTATTCAGACAGCAAAACTTAATTTCAGGCATCTGGAGAGAGAAAGTCTGCTGACATTCTACAAATTTCATCAACTATCCTTTCACTTCTTCAGATAAATAACATATCCAAGCCACAGTATTAAATTTAAGCCTTAGTTGAAGGTGTATTTTTTCTGCTTTTAAGTTTAAAATTGCTGGTCGAAAAATTAGAAGAAGTAGGGTAACAATATCGATATCACAGTATTTACAACATTGGATAAAACACAACATACAATATCGATATCACAGTATTTACAATGGATAAAACATAACATACAATATCGATATCACAGTATTTACAATGGATAAAACACAACATACAACCAAATGTATATGGAAACACACAACACATAATAACACTATCAGCAGATAACAACACTTACAATGGCTAGTAAGGCCATACCACTGCCAATGTTCATCAGAAGGGGCACCGTATTGAACTTGCCAGCCCTGCCCATAACGTTGACAATAAACAGTATGCCGTAAGCCTTGTACAAGGTACGTGCATTAACGCCATTCTCCATGTAATAATTGCCGTATCTGCAAATAAAATATACAAGTTATATAGGGCAAGACATAGAGCAGGGATTCCATCCTTCCAAAGTCGCATTCGGATTATGAAATGAGAACCGTGCACAGCAGTTTTCGGCCTTGGGTATATTCAAATAAGGCCTTGGATAAGAAACAAATAATTGGTGACAACAATTACAAGTATTTGGTGGTAATGATTTCTAATTAGCTTCTGTTCAGCAACATCATGCATACATATGTGTGTTTGAAATTGAGGCATAGCCATTCTTAAGATATGGTTGTAACTAGAATAAATTATCATGAGAATACCCCGAAGTCAATTTTATCAGTCACGGTAGCCCATGAATAAGTATGTGTCTGGTTTAAGACTACAGTAATTGCAGTCATCTTTATTTATAATTAAATTAAAAGACTACAGTGCCTAGGACAAGCAATTAGTGAAAAAAAACATTGACAGAGTTTGACATGTTGACCCAGAAAAAATGAGTCAATCTCAGCAACATTCAAACTGCTTCTGCTCTTTTGTAATATGCATGTATGATGTAAGTATGGTATTCCTAGACATATTCATTCTTGAGATATGGTGAAAACGAGAAAATGGAGACGGATGGATGTAGTTGATCACAACTATATGCCAGGGCCAATGTTGGCCAAGGTTAACAAGAGCCCAAGGGGCTTCAATATACACCCGTATATCTGGAAATACACTGGTCCGAAGTTGTTAATGGCCTTGATCCGAATTAATTGGTAGCTAGCAATCCAGAGAAAGGTCTACGATTTTATGCTTCTGAGAATGTGACAATTATATCACATCTTATATTGAATGATAAACTAAAATGGGCTCAACTCTTGGTAGGTGACCTTGAAACAAGAGCCAAGAGCTCACATATCCCACACTGAAATTGACAATATTCAAACACAAGAAAATGGTAGTTTTTCTTCAAATGGATGGCAGCTAAACTTGATTCAGTTTTGGGGACCACGACCTTGACATTTGACAAATTGATCTCTCTTTGCAATGCGAGTAAGCTATACCCAAAGTTTGGTACCAATCCATACCTTGAAACTAGAGATATCGCATGGACAACAAATGTTAATGGATGAATGGACACAACGCAACATAGCCTTACATGACCTCATCTTCGACAGGTATATGAAAATGTGACTTTTATATCATTTCTTGACTTTGGGGTCACAGTGACCGTGACCGTTGACCCAGATTTTGGTATGTAACATATCATGTCACTCTAATGTATCTACTGGCAAAATGATTTCCAAATCTTTGGGTCACAGTGACCTTAACCTTTGACCTTGATCTAAATTTTGGTACACGACACATTGCATTCTCTCAATGTATCAATGGACACAAAAAATCATGATTTTTAACAATTTCATGATTTTGAGGGTCACAGTGACCTTGACCTACATTTGGTACGTGACACATCATGACCCCTAATGTATCTACCGACACCAAATAAAAGTAATTTTAAACATTTCTTGATACTGGGGTCACAGTGACCTTGACTATTGACCTTGACCTAAATTTTGGTACATAACAAATCGTCTCCACTTAATATATCAATGGACACAAAAAATCATGATTTTTAACAATTTCATGATTTTGGGATCACAGTGACCTTGACCCTTGACCTACATTTTGGTATGTGACACATCGTGTACTTCCCCTAATGTATCTACTGACATAAAAAAGAGTTAGTTTTAATAATTTCCTAATTTTGGGGTTACATTGTCCTTTGACTTTCGACCTTGGCCTAATTTTTGATATGCGAAACTTTGTTTCCCCCTATTGAATCCACTCACAAAAAAATAGAAATTTTTAATCATTTCCTGATTTTTTGGTCACACTGACCTTTGACCTCTGACCTACATTCGGTATGCAACACATCGTTCCCCCCTAGGGCATCCACCAAAAATTAGAATTGTAGATAGAAAACTGTCAATGATCAATGACTTCCTGATTTTTAGGCAACAGTGACCGACCTCAACTTCAATTTCGACACGCGACACATCGTCTCCACCTAGTGCATCCACTCAAAAAAAAAAATTGCAACTGTGGATGGAAAACATTCATACATATAGACTGGACACGAACACTTCCTTTGACCTCTGACCTTGATTTTGATATGCGACACATCGTCTCCACGTAGGGTATCCACTCACCAAAAATTGGAACTATAGATAGAAAACTGTTCCAGATATAGACCGGACACAGGGACAGACGGACAGAAGGATAGAAACCGCCATCATAATACGTCCGCCTCGTTGGCAGGCGTATAAAAATGATTACTAGCTAGATCAGTGGGTTTGTCACAAACTTTGTGCCACAATACTCAGAGCCAGGTAATGGTCTTGTCATGTCGCTGGTCCCCAGAAAATGAATCTTTCTAGATAATCCGTACAAAAATGTTTTTCCAGTATGTTACCAAGTGTAGGGCAACATCCCCCAAGTTGTTCAAATGTGAGAATTTTTATAATAGTTCAGCTCATGTACTATAATATGGTACATACTTAATAATAGTGTTATTGATGACTGAAGTAGAAATCGGTGTTGGATCATTTGTACAGGGAACTTGTATGAAGCTAACCTGAAATTATAGCCTTTAGAAATGGTGTAGTCTTTGCTGTCGAGACGTCGAAACTCGTACTCGGGCACACATTCATCAATATTGTAGTCAAGGTTACAGTTCCAGCGTATGATGATCTCTATCACACCACCCTGAAAACATAATTAATAGCATGTATGTGCTCTCAAATGGAAATATTGAACACATTATTAAATAAATGTAATATACACATCCATGGGAGTGTGAACATACATGTTGAATACTTAATATCCTCAGATGATCCCCTGATAGTTGGCATTGTGATATTTATCCCTGACGTTTTACATCTGTATGTGTGCCAATGATACCCGACCTTGAAACTAGAAGTTCTTGTTACAAAGTTATGGAGAAAAGTTTGATTGATGATGAAATATGTCGACATCCACAATTAATACGAACTGGGCATGTACATCATAAATAAACCCACTGCCTGCAATTTACAACATTCAGGCTTAAAAAGCAGTAAAGACAATCGTCCCAAATTGTAATGATGAATAAACAATTTGTACCATTTCGTGAAAGACAAAAATAATGGTACTGAATAACTATGAATATCCAAAGGAAATATGGAGTTTTATGGAATAGATAGGTTGGGTTAGAGCAATGTTTGTTTATGAAATACATATATGCAGATAATGGGATGGAGGTCCTGATGGTACAACTACATCCCTGGCATGCCTGGGAGATAATGGGTGTTCTAGGTGTGTTTTGAAATTTTCTAGTTAAGAAGTGAACTCCATGCACAAACACAAGACAGGCCAATCTAAGCCATTAATTCTCAGCTTTAATTCTCAAGATGTTAACTTATAAACAAAGCCAAAAATAGTGCGTACCCTGCCAGTCATATCGCTATAATCTTGACCTGACAAGTTGGCTATTTGTTCGAGGCCAAAAATAGGACAGTAGCGGGCAATGGGATCCCCAGGGTCATAACGACAAGCCTTCAATTCATCGTCACTTTGTACATTCAAAATGTTCCGTCTGAAATGGTAGATATGATAAAATGATATAAAAGACAACATTTGGGGTTAATACTTGTTTAAGGCACCATTACTCAATTACACAACAAGTATTGGAGAGGATGAGGGACCTATCTCAACATTTAATAATGTTTAATACATGAATGAAGCGGAAGGGAAGTTGTTGTGTAATTTTAGAATGGCCCCCTAATGTGGGTTTTACATTATCACATGACCTGCTGCTGAACATAGTACATGTACAACTTTGACAATCAATGCGCCCTGCATACATGTACATGGAGGAAAAATGCAGAACATAATGATAAGGGATGATCGATACAACAAAATGCAAGGATGTATGTCAAATGATCTGCTATCAATCTGATTAAATACAGATGAAGAAAGGACTCCACAAACTATCTGACACTGTTCATATCTCAATAATCTTCACATGCTCCCGAGCTAGTGTATCGATCAAAGGATCAATTTACTGATTTGCTTAGCTACCAATAGCTGAGCAGTTCAGGATAAGAATAGCTCCAAAGGTTTTCTCCTGATCCAATTAGTAAGCGCGTTCATCCAGCTCATTGAGCCAATCTGCTAAAAGGATTGAAAAGTGACTGGTATGAATTTCATCTCTGGCCAAACTACTTTGATGTTTAGGCTGAAATCGACATTGGGAGTGACAGCAAAATCGCAGTTTTGGATACCGACAATCCAATTCAAAACAACAGGGAATGTCTATCGAGATTATATAAAAGAGGCAATGAATCAAGAACCTGTCGAATCACCAAAACAATAACCCACTGCAAAAATTTAGGATTTACCGGACTTGTGAAGATGTGTTCTTCAGGGACCTCTCAATTATTTCCCAATGGAAATTCCCAATTCTGCTATATCATAAGCGGAGAGTGTTTCATTTCTGAAATGCATTGGAACGTGGTTTTCTCCAAGCATTTTCTATTTCCAACACATACATATCAATACACTTCTGCCAGAACAGGCAGTTGCGTTGACTGATCAATTATGTCATAGCCATTAGCAGCTATTTTCGTGCTAGAAGGTCCTTGAGATATGCAATGTGTCAGATCTAGTCAATAATGGTTTCAAGATCTGTTTCTACCCAGATTGGTATTCGGTCGCACATGTTCTACGCTAGGTCATGTGATGTAACCATGTGACAGGCTGAGGTCAGTAGCCAGACATGTGCTATACCTTAGCAGCCATTTCTGTATAGTTCTCGCCAGCATCCTTGACAGTTGTTTCTAGCCGAAAGATTGGACATGAGCTATCTGTCGCGGAGTTATAATTGCATCTCTGGAGGTAAGTATCGTTAGCTGTGTTTAGAATATTTCGCCTGTTGTAAACAAAAAGAAGCAAAAAGTGCAACAATTTTACCAATACTTGGCTTATCTCTGTGCAGGTATATGTGACCAAATCAATTAAACCTTATAGAAACTCTGAGCCATCATGAAACTTCTTCTAAAAAAAAAAGAAGGGAGCTTTTCATTGGTTCATTCATATGTTTTCACTGAGATCAATGTGTTCATACGACATCAGCAATGGAAATGACGTTATCGCCATGACATCACAGTATAGCCATTACACTGATAATGTATCAGTTGTGGTGACACAGCAATAATACTGTAAGAAGTTGTACAGTGCTTTGAAGTTCCATAAACTTTGATTCATAAAATGAATATAAGTTGAGATAATGGTTGATCCTCCAAATAAATTGAAATCAAGAAGCTTATTATATTCAAGAAATTAATAAATGCCCACAACATCATAGATTCAATATGGCCTCTCAACTGTTCAAACAGTATCAACATTGTGTACTTCAGAATATAAATGTACTCCATAAGCACAGATCAGAGGTGGTCATGGGGGTGGAGTTAGGTGGTCATGGGGGTGGAGTTTTTTTTGCGGATACCTTTTAACAGCGAACTTTGGGAACTCAATGTTGTTCTTGATAAACACCGTAAATGTTTTGGAATCTGCAAGCACAGGTTGTTTAGGCCTAAAATGAAAAGATATGAACATGGTTAATTAATTTTTATAATGCATTTGTTTATCTTGCACCACTTCTTTCTGAACGGTCTTCAACTTTCTCAGTTTTTCATTGCTAATCTGATTCATTTTTTTTTTCTTCAAATTTTTACATTCCAGTTAATCTTAATTAATACTCACAATGTTGGGTCTTTTGGATTTTCTACAGGACACCAGGCGTAGATCTGACACACCATCAACGTTGTATTCTGGGTGGAATTCACACATTCACCTGTCCTCACACCTGTTTATAAATGATGTTAGAAAAATTTAATTTATGTGTTCATACATGTACTCATCATAATAAAGATTTTCCCCAACATTTCACTCATATTCTGTGTCAGGATTCAAAATCAGCCTTCTACAGTAGGAATGAAGTCTTCACGACCCCTTTTGACATTATAGATGATGTTAAAGATGAACAGATTCGAGCATCCTGCACTGACTCTGCGGGACGTCGCGGCAATGCAGAGAATGGGATAGATTTATAGTGACAATACAGCATTGTGACATGGTTTATTGCTCCATAATAACGTCACAAGTTCCGACATACTTGTGATGCTGTGCACTACAGTAACATTAATAACATTGAAATTGAGAAGATCACCTTGTATTTGATGTAAACTTGCATGTACATTTTATAAGAATACAGTGGTGGTTTAATTGTGTGCATAGTCAAACACAGATCAACACCAGAAACTGTCACAATACCCTTCAAATAATATTCATGTACTATGAAATGGCAGATGCCAGACAATAGGCTGTGTCAAGTTGAGTTTGCAATTAATCTACAATGTAGCTACTTCAGATTTCATACCATGTACAATGGTGACCATGTACCTGTACAAGAAAATGTCAATCATTATCTTCACAAGGCAGTAAGATTGGTTGATGAAGTCACAAAAATTCATAAACTATTTTAAAAAGAAACATGAACCGTGTAAAGTATATAAATGGGGTCCTGGTTGATGAAGATACATATAATTAGAGCAAGCAATTGCAATCTCGAAACCAGAGCCATCCTGTCCTGTTCTCCCTACTAGGCTCTGGGACGGCGCTCAGCAGTACGATCGGTCATTGGATAGCACACAAAACCCTAGAATTTAGAACATAACGAGAGCGTATCTGTGCCGACGTCACGGATGCTACGAGCGCGTCTGAAAGATAACGTAGCCTACCAGAACTCTTTATGCATTCTTGTGAAACATTTTCTATTCTGACGTCACGACGTTATGACACTGGCCATGCAAGTGGCTCATGACTGACGTTTCATTAAGGATACGTTCCAATGGAACCGGAAGAGGACACGTGATCGAATTTTGCAATGTATTATGGGACCCACTTTCAGTGAGCGTCGTCCCAGGGGTTCGTCGGAGCGGCCAATTTTCCAGCGAAGAGCGACCCCTGGTGGCGAGGTTGCAAGCAATTGGTGACAAATTGACAGCTTAACCTAGAGACTGAGAATATAGGTCCATCCAAGACCACAGGTGATTTAAGTTGGATGCTCTTGTATATTATTGAGATATGGTGGTAACAGAAGAGATGGACATGATGTATGCACATGATGGCATTACTCCAACTGATGATAACTTTGGCTGAAGCACAAGACCACATATGTAAGTTCAGTAAGCCTAGGCTTTATCATGGGGTATAGTAGCTACATGGTGATGAAAGGAACAACTTTCCCCCAGTGACCTCCAAAAATAAGTCAATCTAACTTTGTGATAGATTTTCGCTCTATATGATCACATCCATGTGTTATGCAAGTTTGGCACTCTAAAGGGTGACTGATCCTTCACAAAATGAAATGGTGACAAATTGACAGAATTTGATCTGGTGACCCCCCCCCCCCCACCCCCAAACAATGGGTCAATCTCACCTAGACATATTCATTTTTGAGATATGAAGGTAATGAGAAAACAGAGATGAATGAACAGTCGACGTATGTACATGCGTTAGGCCTTATTATACTTGAAATAGGGTGGCAATAAGCAGCCAGTGAGTCATGCACAAATTTGACCTAGTGACCAAAACAATTGGTCAATCTCACTGATTTTTTACAGGCTTCTGCACTATGCATAAGACAATATGCATTTGTAAAGTAAGTTTGGTAACCCGATGCATAGTCTTTTGATATGGGTGTAACAAGCAATTTTTTAATGAGTTTGACCTGGTAATCTGGAAAATATGGGTCAATCTCGCTGATTTTCTGTGACCACGCAGGGGGTCAAGGTCAGTCAAATGGGATAGGCTTCTAGTCAATCACTAGTTGCATATTGATATGAATTTGGAAAGCCTACATGTAGCGTTAATCCTTAAAAAAATATTGCAAATACCAGAATTTGACCTTAACAAAATAGGTCAAGCTAGGTCAGTCATTTTCAATGGGCTTCTGACCCATTACCAACTGTAGATGTGGAATAATCACAAGAGATAATCCACAAGAAAGATGGACAGGCTGACGGACAGACAAACACCAACAATACCTAATAGGGCAAATTGCATGCAGACTATTATAAAAGATTTTCAGCTCTGTGTCTAACGTCATGATCATACAAGATCACTGTACCCAAATTTTATAAAAATCCAATAAACCATTGGAAAAACAATCATGTCAGAAAGGCAATAGAGACATAGTTCATTACTACAGCACATCTAATGATCAAATGAAAACATGCAACTCTTGTGTATCCAAAGGGGTCAGTTTTCATTATATGGAAAATGTCACCTTTTGAGTTGCCAAACTCATGCCCTTCGAGTCACGCTGACACCACCAAAACGTTATCATTCTTGGTCTATGCTGCAAGATCACTATAACAGCCCACACAATTCACCTCAGCAATCAGCAATTGCCGAGGTAAATGCCATGGCATAACCAGTTCACCTCAGCAATATTAAACATGGTGTTAAATAGGAATATTTTAATATGACATTATTATTATTGCCGAGGTGACCTTTCTGAATTGTGAGGGCTGTATAACCAAATTTTGTCAAAATCGAACATTAGTCGTTGGGAAAAAATCCTGTCAGAAAGGTTAATAATGATCAGCATTGCAGCTCCAGCAAGTGATCAAATAAAAACACAAAACACAACCAGGCAAATCATTCAGAGATGTGGACGTTTGAAATGGCGACTGCGGTGGCGGCGGAGTAGTTTCTCGGTATAATGCACAAGATCATCCATTTTGCAAAAATGCTCTAATTATGAGTTTACATGTACTTACCATTACCAGTTAAAACCGGTTCACCAGCTGTGCAGTTATTGGACTGTCTTGTACATATGACATCAGGCATTGTTGGATCCTGGATGAAAACATGTACATGTATCAGAGAATGATACTCTCACAGAACTGCACATGTGCCTGACATGACAGCTCGAATAGGACACATAACAATCATTCATTTATTGAGAGTCAATTCACAAAAGTTTAACACATGTATATATATAGTGATTCCTGCCTCAAAGAGCATCGGCGATGTCATCATGCAGGAGTTATTTCCCTTTCATGACTCTCCCGACATCATATTTCGCTTTTGCTAAAACTACATGAACTATGGGGATAGGTACATTGTACACCCAAATACATGTAACTTCATAGAAAAGGTAGATCAAGATCCCCACTTTTTATTCCATAAAGAGATTGCATGGTGGGGAAACAGTGTTTAAAATATCAGCACAGGTTACTGGAAGATTTATAATTTTGGAGTTAATTTCATAATTTGAAAATGCAATTTACAACATCATCCAGGTTGATGAAATGTAAAATTTATATGAAAATTATGCATTTATATTTAAGTTTTCTGTGTTTCTATGATCCAATCAAGTTTTTCTACAAAATCAGATAGTGTGGCTACGTACATGTATCAATATGCTCTGACTTCCTTGTTGCGTAGAAATTTTTTTTGCAAAAAAACAGCTGTCATGGTGATATTCACAGTTATGTACAAAAGAATCTAGATTTAAAACCACTCATTTTTTAACATTTTTCTACTGGTCAACACCTCCGGCAGCTATCCACCATGTCTACACTTGAAAATTTAGGGTTGGTCACTGGGCTAAGTTTTGAGACAGGAACCACCTTGGCTGAAGTGTTTGTGAGCTGGCATTCACTCATTAACATGGCCCATTATATCCTGAATGTTTTATAGTCAGGAATACAAAATCATCTCACCAGGAAGGTACCATTTTTGGTGCCGTACCCAGTCCCTTACCCGGAATCAATCTATTTTGAGCAGTTACCAAGGTTGCAATGATACAGAAACCATGTATGGTTATTCATTACACAAAAAGAAATACAATCTAAATATCACCATAAATTAAAATGACATGTAAAAAAACATCTTTAGTCTGCTACTGATCATTGGTTTGTAGATACAACCAACCTCTAAAAGTTGAAGACTGCAAACAAAATATTTGACTTGATCTTACCTCATCACATACACCCTGTGTCTGTTTGGGGGTAACTATCACATTGGTTGTTACAAAGAAAGCCCCATTCTCCTGAAATTACAAAACTATCCATCAAAATCAATTTACAATTAAATTTATAATTTTTAATGTACAAAATGCTTATTTCTAATGCAGATATATTCAAATACATTCTATAAAACAGTGAATGAAGGAGATATTTTCATCTGTTGGTATGCATTATGTAATGTTAAAATTCCCTAATCCAGACTGTCAGATCTGGAACTCGATCAGTCATACTCGGTTACAATATATTATATAAATCTTGATTTACATCTAAAACCTGTTTACTTTAATACCTGTCTTGACACAACAATATAATTACAAGCTTTACCTATAGATGTGGACTTTTGTCAATAAAAAATATCTTGGCCCAAATATACCTGTCTCATTAATTTGGACTTACCTGTGCCAAAACAATACATCAGCGACGTCCCATGACCCCGATACATATCTCATCAATGTGGACTTACCCGTTCTAGAAGAATAAATCAGCAATGTCTCATATCTTGGCTCAAATACCTGTCTGATTAATGTAGATTTACCTGTGCCAAAACTAGAGCATAGTCTGAGGGATGCACACATTTGATCAAAATGATCAGTAAGGCTGCTTACAAGATACCCCCCGTAAGGGCATAGATACATGGGGGTGGTTAACGTTTCACGAGTAAGCTGAATGGGATTGTGGCAGTGGAAATCATCAGTAAGCATGCTTACAAGATACCCCCCGGATGCACATTTGATAGGAATTGACGAGTATTTGTAGAGGAATATAAGTATGCATGTTATGAGTGGCGGCACAGTATGTAACTAGTTGACAATGAGACCTCGCTCGGTTGGAGTGCGGTTAACGGATTGTCTATGCATGTGTCGTGACGATACTCAGATGAGTTTAATGGATTGTTCAGAAAATTGATGTTAATAATGATTGTTGAGAATGGGGTTATGCAGGCATATTGTGTTTTACCTAACTGTTGTTACCACTAGAACCGTGTAGACTTGAAATGGGCTGTTGCAACAGATAGGCGAATTACTGTCATCTGGATAACCATATTGAAGAGGAAAAGGAAGTAAATGGGAAGTGAAATATTAAACTTACTACCTGTAGACGCATATGCAACATCCTGAGCTAGGTCTCATGGTATGGCAGCTACATACAAAATTTGAGAAGAATCTAATCAGCCGTTGTCAAGTTATGCTCCGGAAACGAAATGTTACGGACTGACATGAGAAACTTTTGACCATAGGTGGCGCCACCTGTAGACGCACATGCGCCAAACGCAATCCCAAGCGAGGTCTCATGGTATGGCAGGTGCATACCAAATTTGAAAGGAATCCAAGTAGCGGTTGTCAAGTTATGCTCCGGAAACGAAATGTTACGGACTGACATGAGAAACTTTTGACCATAGGTGGCGCCACCTGTAGACGCACATGCGCCAAACGCAATCCCAAGCGAGGTCTCATGGTAAGGTAGCTACATACCAAATTTGAGAGGAATCCAAGTAGCGGTTGTCAAGTTATGCTCCGGAAACGAAATGTTACGGAATGACCCTAGGTGGCGCCACCTGTAGACGCACATGCGCCAAACGCAATCCCAAGCAAGGTCTCATGGTATGGTAGCTGCATACCAAATTTGAGAGGAATCCAACTGGCGGTTGTCAAGTTATGCTCCGGAAACGAAATGTTACGGACGGACGTACGGACATCCGTACGGACGGACGGACGGACGGACGGACAGACGGACGGATGGACGGACAAGATGAAACCAGTATACGCCCCCTACACTACGTGTCGGGGGGTATAACAACACATCAGTGATGTCCCATAGCCCAATATATATCTCAGTAATGTGGATTTACCTGTTCTAGAAGAATATATATCAGCAATGTCCCATATCCTGGTCCTAAATACCTGTCACACCAGTTTCATTAATGTTGACTTGCCTGCACAGAACAGTACATCAGCAATGTTCCTTCCATATATTGGCCCCAATAAGGGTCTTATTAATGTGGACCTACCTGTACAAAAACAATATAATCAGCAACATCCCATATCCTGTAACCACCATATATTAACGTGGACTTACCTGTACAGGAATAATATAATCAGCAACATCCCATATCCGGTTTCTCAGTAACCATCATATATTAACGTGAACTTACCTGTGCAGGAACAATATAATCAGCAACATCCCATATCCTGTTTCTCAGTAACCACCATATTATTAATGTGAACTTACCTGTGCAGGAACAATATAATCAGCAACATCCCATATCCTGTTTCTCAGTAACCACCATATTATTAATGTGAACTTACCAATGCAAAAACAATATAATCAGCAACATCCCAATATCCTGTTTCTCAGTAACCACCATATTATTAATGTGAACTTACCAGTGCAAAAACAATATAATCAGCAACATCCCATATCCTGTTTCTTAGTAAACCACCATATTATGACCAGCTGTCCTGTCATAAGCTATACATTTTTTATTAATTACATGTATTCTATAAGTTTTATTAGTCATCATATGTCTTTTAATATACTTATTGTTCTATTACCACCAGCTGGGTTTGTTCCCTACTACCATCATGACCATTAATCCTGTATTCGTTCCATTAGTTTATCAATAGCTTTATGTTCAGACATGTCAGAGGAATCTTGCTGTGTTGGCATCTGTCACAATACTGCCATCCCAAATCTACTAGTAAACCTTGTTAAACTGTTAGTTTGTTCCAAGTTATATGTACAGTTAATAAACCACGAAGAACAACTTCACAACATGTCTCCAGAGTCCTTATTTGATGTCACCCAACACTTGACATGCTTGAAGACCAGAACCCCTGGTTAAATTGGTGGAGAATCCGAGCTTGCCTTCTTTTGAGCTTGGCAAACAATCCTTGTACCAACTGTATGAAAAACTGACATCAACAGACATGACAGAAGAACATCATTGATCAGACGAGTGTAAACCTATTTTTTGGAAAACTACAAAATGGCTGCTTCTCTACCTCATATTGTACTTTCTGCTTTGGACTCACTGGACCTGAAAAATCTGCCACTGTCTTGGAAGATACATGTACAGGACAATGGACACCATGTTGTCGTCAATCATCGCTGGGAAAGTAATGCTGATGCTGCTTGCAACATATCTGCCATTTGCGCTAAGACGTATGCAAAAGGTGGCAATAATGAACTACCCAAGACGAAGACGAAGAAAACACCATCAGTTTCGGGACGAAACTTATTCGGGGACAGAGTGAACTATAACAGAGCCACACATGTACATGTAAAACGTACATGTGCCTTAACTATATTCTATTACTATTTAATGTTTGTTTATAATGAGTTAGCATTATACGTAGAGTTAAAATTATATGCAAGATGTAAATGATAGTTATTGATAGATATATAAAAAGTTACGACCCCGTAACTGAGTTTGTTCAGGCATTCAGGAATGTTAGTTTGCCCAGGCAGTCCGCTAACTGCCTTTGTCTATAGCTTTCCCGCGAAGACCTACTGTTTATTCATAAGAGCGAGAAAGAGCCAATCACGGGTGCACAGGAAACCCACGTGACCCGGGTACAACACAAAGATAATCTCTACTTCTATTCACTCTTTAGCCGGTCTTTGGTGATACAACAGCGTCTTTAGAATTTGTCACAGCTTCGAGTTTGTTCTGCTTGAAAAGTCTATAGAATTTTATTCTTTACGCCGGTAACCCCTATTGGGTGAGTTCTTTCACAAAACACAAGAAGATTGTCAAGTATTTAACCGGTAAGTGATTTCGAAACGTACAATGAGGACCCTCATTCTCGGTCATTCAATTATTCGAAACTTGGAATCGTTTCTTTTATCGGACGTAAACCCTTCTTTATCTGCTAATCTTCGCCTTTCCGAGTCGACAAATGTCCGTTTCCACGATGTTGGAGGGCGGACGATCGCAAAAATTTGGGACTACGATCTTCAGGTCGTGTCATCATACCAGCCGGACATCGTCGTTCTACAAGTAGGATCGAACGACCTGGACTTGGAAGGAGCAGATGAGATTTCGGTAACGGTAATGAAATTTCTTCTTCTATTAGACCTTCTCCATAATCGCCTACGGGTAAGATTCATTGTTGTAAGTATGATTTTACCTAGATTACGTCCAAGAACGTCCGATTTCAACCGCAGAGCAGAGCTAGTGAACACCAGTCTATTCAATCGGTTAAAAGAACACCCATTTGCTTTCTTTTGGTGGTCGCCTCATTTTGCCAAACCTAACATGCCAGCTAAATATTTCTCCAGGGACGGGGTCCATTTAAACGACAGGGGTAATTATTATTTATATAAATCCATTCGGGGCTCAGTTTTAAAGGCCGTCAGCCGCCTACAGTAGTTTTACGCTCAATCTTAATAACCAGCGACCATACGATAGAGAAGCATATAGGATTTTGATTTATTAAGATTGTTTTACACTAGTTCTAGTACACAAAGATTTGAACAAAAATTTAGTGGCCTTTATGATTCGGTTAATTTTCTTTCCATCACTGTCGATTAACGTAACTCTTTATCCAAAGTGCCAACATTCAATTATCCCCCTACTAGACGGTTGACACGCTAACACGTGGCAGATTTCTTTGTTCGCCGTTTATTTCTGCACTCAACTCGGGCCATATCAGCTAGGCGGCGACATGGGCCATAAATGGGGCAAAGTTACGTAACACGCTAACCCAGATTTTCCAGCACACGTGTTTGACTTTGCCCCCTGTCACGCGATGATCTCGTCCAGTCCGCGAGGTCATGAAGGTCGCCAAAATGGCCGATGTAAACAAACAGTAACAGTAATATGACCGGTTATCATAGCTTGCATAAATTTCGGGATGTTAGAATTTTATTCATTTATTTAGTTTATTTCTTTATTTTGTTGCCGTTAGGACACACTTCAGCTCCGGGTTAACCCCTATCTATTCCAGTCTACCATACACCTTTTAACTTTGAGAGGAACCCCCCCCCAGCCCCACACAAAAAAAAAATTAAAAAAAAAAATTATTTTCCCTCATTTACAACTAATCTGTTTGTGGTATATGCGCAGTGCGGAAATCGCCAGTCGCTTGGTTATCCACCACCATAGTCAGTTAATCTCAGCCTGTGTGGTAATCGCCCGTGCTGTTTTATATGCGCAGTGCGGAAATCGCCCGTCGCTTGGTTATCCACCTCATATTCATTTACTCCCAGCCTGTGCGGTAATCGCCCGTGCTGTTTTATATGCGCAGTGCGGAAATCGCCAGTCGCTTGTTTTGGTATATGCGCAGTGCGGAAATCGCCAGTCGCTTGTTTTTGTATATGCGCAGTGCGGAAATCGCCAGTCGCTTGTTTTTGTATATGCGCAGTGCGGAAATCGCCAGTCGCTTGTTTTTGTATATGCGCAGTGCGGAAATCGCCAGTCGCTGATTTATTCCCTCCAATTTACATTCAATCTCACTCTGTGCGATAAAAACGGCTTAATTTTTTTTTTATGGCCTTAAGTATTTTACAGGTATGCCACCCAAGAGACGTGCTTCCGCCCGCGTGCAGGATGTCGTAGCGGCAGTTACTGGCAAACGCAGTAAACGGGGCAGACCATCTTCCCTTTCAGCTCCTTCTCTTGTAGCGCCTAACATCTCGGCAGAAATGAGGGAGGAGATAATTCAATTATCCACAGCGGCAGCCGTCGCTGCTGCCACACAAGCTGCCACAGAAGCCGTTCAAGCAGCCTTTCAGTCTCGATCCGATGCTATACAACAGCCGACAGCACTCGCAACAGTCAGCCATCCAACTGACGAGGTGAATGATTTAGTAGAACGGTCCGTCATCACGATGACAGGTGAGTCTCCACATATTGTACAACCCCAGGTGGCCGCCAATATTCAACAGGTCCCACTTGCGGCACATGTCTCAGGTAAGATTCAAGCAAAAATCAGGGCAGATGAATTTATAGAGCTCCATACACTCGACCCCGATTGGAAGAATCAAGCTGCGTACGCGTTAACCCTTAGTGAACCCAATAGTGCCTCAGATACCACTGCAGCTTCCCCTGCATTGGGTTGGGCTCCAGCAGACCGAAAACAAAAACTTACTTTCGAAAAATGGGCACATTTATTTTCTATCTTCACGGCAATTTACACCTCCCACAAACCTGACCAAGCACCCCACATGATGAAATATATTGAAACGTTCCGCCATATTCACCAAAAAAGGGGGGACTGGTTCACATACGACCGTCGTTTTCGACAACTGAAGTCGACGCAAAACTGTTCTTGGGATTCACTCCAGGGGGAAGTTTATTTAGAGAGTAGATTGGACCGCTTAGCGGAATCACTTAGTGGTCCCGCGTTCAAACGTCCATTAACAAGCACGACACAATCAAACCAGTCTCAATCAGTCCCAGCCGGTTACTGTTTCAAATTCCACAGGGGCCGTTTCTGTAGTGGGTGTAAATTTTCACACGCTTGCTTCCACTGTGGCCACCCCCATTCAGCCTTAAAATGTTATCGTGCCAAAGGTAATCAGGGACATCCACAAGGAACCGGGTCTCAGCCCTTTCGCACGAGAGGCCCGGAAGGCCACTTACAACACTCCCAAAGAGGAATCACAGCCCAACTTCCTCGAAGTAGTGCACCCACCCAAACCACCCGACCATTCCTTCAGTCAAACAGGAATAACCACCAGTCTTCCAACTCCAATCGTAATATCTAGACTGGCGGGATGGCTTATTGGATATGGGCACTCCCGTCGCGATTATTTGCTGAAGGGTTTCCGTTTTGGCTTCTCGCTGGGTTTCAGCGAAACCCCTCTCTCCTCAACCTTTACTAACTTGAAATCGGTGGATGAAAATCCGGACGCAGTACAAGGTAAACTAGACAAAGAATTAGCGTTAGGTCGCATCGCTGGACCTTTTCCTCTACCACCTTTCGCCCCATTCCATTCCTCCCCTTTAGGCTTGGTTCCAAAGAAAGAACAAGGCAAATTCCGATTGATTCATCATCTCTCCTATCCGGAAGGTTTGTCGGTCAACTCTGGTATTCTGCGTAACGCGGCAACGGTACAGTATGCCACCATCGATGATGCTATACACCACATCCTCTCAGCGGGTCGGAACTGTTTTTTGGCCAAAACGGACATTGAATCTGCTTTCAGGCTCATCCCGGTACACCCGTCCCAGTATCATCTTTTAGGTTTCACGTGGCAAGACGAGTACTTCCATGATCGATGTTTACCAATGGGAGCCTCCTCTTCATGTAGCATATTTGAGTCATTCAGTTCTGCGATTGAATGGGCAGCCAGAACCAAGCTAGGCATCAAACGAATAGTACATGTCCTTGATGATTACTTGATTATCAATTCCTCAAAAGCAGGATGTGAAGCCCAGCTAGAGTCTTTCCTCGACATGTGTGATGCTGCATAATTGTATATATTGAATTTAATTTTACGTCAAGTTAGTTAATTAGATTAGGGTAAATAAAGCTAGGTTGTGTGAATACATAACGTGGACTACGACTTACTTATTAATGTGATAACCAGAGAACAACCTGGTTATAATATTATTAACGTGAACTTACCTGTGCAGGAACAATATAATCAACAACATCCCATATCCCAGCTGTTTCTCAGTAACCACCATAAACGTGGACTTACCTGTGCAGGAACAATATAATCAGCAACATCCCATATCCTGGCTCCAATACCTGTCACACCGGTCAGGTTAGTGTAGACAACACCCTTCACCTTGCTCGTCACTGAGCTCTGAACATCGTCAAAGACTTGATATCCTTTCTTGTACACAATTGCAAATCTATAAAGAATGGAAAGAGTGGTACCGTACATGTACATGTAACTTACCGGTACAGTAATCTTACATGTTATTTCCTTGCAATAATATTAAACATTGCATTCTTGGGTTAATTAACATTAAGAATAAACGAAGTATTATTATTGTTTTCATAATGTTCTATAAAAGTTGACTGCAGTACCTTGTTTAGTGGAGACAGACCCTTGCTGTGCATGAAGGAATCATATATGCTAACAGAGCAAGCAGCAGGATACACAGTGGGTCACTAGGACCTTTCCTCAATGCCCTAGCGTATTCATGTAGTAGAATCTCTTCCAATCTGAGTCTCATGGGGACATGAGCAATGTATGGGTGAGGACTTCAGGGATGAAGTGGGTAGACCTCTCAAGTTATACTTTTGCCAAGGCGTGAGATTTGAGTATATCCGCCCTGGGGATATGAGAATTTCTAGGCGTCATTTCATACAATTTTTCGCATTTTTGTTCCATATAACAGCCTACCATTATATATTTCACCCTTCACGGAGGCTATAAATGTATACTTTACAAACAAGTCTAGGAAAATTTTGAAATTACTGATACTATAAATTCTGCAATTTTGATGGCTTATTGGTTATTTTAGAAATAATTTCATGAAAATGCCAAGATGCGGGAGATTTTTACAAACATGTATAGCTGCGCGAGACAGATGCCAAATGCACGAGTCTCGCGCTGAATGTGTCAGGGTTGATAGGTCTGAGTGGGTGTGGTGATCAGCATACCACTGGCTTTCAACAGGCAGTCTGTCAATGCGCTCGCCCTTGTTGATGTTATTGCTGACCATATCGAATAATACGCACCAAATGTGGACGTAAATGCACTTGTCAACTGGATCCCCAGAATAAGACACATGAAAATATAACGAAATCTGACATGTCCAAAAAACTTTCGCCAAAATTTCTACCAGAGTTTTGCCACAATTTTATTCAGTTCTCATGCCAATGCCAATAATTGATCAAGAAAAGTGAAACTAAAAATGTGGAATGCCTCACCTATATAGCATATTTATCCACAATTTGGAAATTCACTGTTTTCGGTGATTTTAAAATGTGGATGTACACAGGCCTCAATTTAAGGTGGTAACCTGTTTTCAGGTTGCCTGGAGGTTGCCATATGGAAAACAGTGGTAATTATGCAATAGGTTCCCACAGGTTCCAGTGTAGAATTCATGGTAACCTGTTGAGAGGTTACCATCAGCACTCCTTAAATGAAGGCCTGCACACAGCATAATTTGCTTCCACAAAAACCTGCTATATTGTGGTTACGCCAATCATTTTGCCTTTATTCGTGTATTATATAAATGAGGTCGTGTTCGTATAAATTGCCTATATCGACTGAAATACTCGATAGCTATGACTTTCTAGTATCGTCAAATAAAACTTTCAAACTGACAAGTCTTGACATTGCACTTGCAGTTTGTTGCCCGCTTGACATTTGTAAAAAAAAAAGATATTGGATAACTCTTCGCGGAATACGTTTCCTTTAATATCTCAAGCCAAAAAGCGTCATTTAGATGCAGATCTAGAAGAGGAGGGCTATGTAGATCGATGTAGGTCGTATATAAAGCATTTTTATGACATCCACTGTCATTGTGGTGTATGCAGGTGGGAAATAATTATATTCTTGAAAAAAATATATGTACATGGCAGTGTGACTATGCGTCACAGGATCTACGAAGTAAGGTAGGCATTAGGGCAGGCACTGAGCTCTTGGCAATCCCCCCCCCCCCCCCCCCCCCCAGCCCCAAGTTGAAATCCTGCCTATATTAAGATGGGCACATGCAGCCCAAGTCAGAATCACCAGAGATTTTCATCAAAAATCACCAGAAATTTTCTATTAAAACAGTATTGAATATTTTGTTGAAGATTAAAAGTGATGGGATTGAATGAATAGTTTACCAGTTACTGTGCTGATGTGAATCTGTGACACACCAACACACTCTGTGGCAGTGATTCTGTGACACACCAACACACTGATTCTGTATCCCTTAATCAAGGAATCAAAATTTGAAATGACAAGAAAAATTTAGACATAATTACACATGTAATGTTTTTGTTTAAATTATATCCCAGTGTGATATATAGTCAATATTCAAGAAGTACAATCAAAGTTACTTTATCTAGTTAAATTCTACCCAAAGAAAATAAATTAAGACCCTTTAAACATGCCGTCAATGCCAGATGTTGAGTTTTATACAGCTGTAGATCAGGGCTCTGGGTGCATATATCATGTTTCCATACCCTTAATGCACACAACAGCGGCAAAACAAAGCCTCCTTGAACAACCTATCTTTATACAGGAAATTCTTAACCCAGAAAATACCATTCTCTCTCAAAAGAAAACAATTTACGTCAGGAAGGCCTTTTTTATTAAGCTAATTTTGTTAGGTAGGGGCCTACTTAGATTCAATAATTGTCATGAAATTTCTTTGGTTATATCTTAATTGCAACTATGTTTGTTCCTCAAACCTAACATGCTTGAGCTATACATGTATAACACACTTTCATTTGAGAGTCCAGACATTCCACCATTCATGTGAACAAATTGTACTAAACATGGAATAATTAAATTCACACTACCCATTTCTACAGTATCAGTACTATGTTACTATCTGTAGCAGTTGAAACCCAGTAAAACTTAAACAATTAAAACCAGTAAAGAAATTTGTCTGTTGAATAACAGAAAATATGGTATGGAGATTTGAATGAGTAAACTACTAAACAACTTACATGATACCAACAAAATGTCCCAACACAAGCTGATAAATTCCTTGGGTGGCTTGCAGGACAGCTTTGTTTCACCCTCAGTAAATTTTATCATTGTTGCCCACAGGCTAATCTGAAGGATGATACCAGATCTTTCTATGTTCTGCTGGGTTATTGCTTCAGGCTGACTTAATTGGTTGATGTAGGATATTTCATCATCAGTGGCAATTTGACCTAAATTTGAAGCCTGCATGATTTGGTCTGTGATGAAATGTTTGGATGTGAAATAGGATACACGTTAAAGGCCACAGTTTACATATATCTATAACAATATACTGAATTGTGTGTATTAAGAATGGCAAGTTGCCTGGTAATAGCAGTGTAGATAAATGCACTAACAAATGATGGAAAATTAGCATTTCCTATTTCATTATCCCATCACGTTTTGTACTGTGTTATATATACAGTGAAACATACAGCCAAGGGTTCCCAATGGGCATGACAGTGCACTCTCTGAGCTATCAATAAATAATAAAAAAAATAATTATAAATCAAATTTTCATCAGAATTCGGTCAGCTCAGAACTTGCTGGTAACAATGCCCTAATGCACGTTCATGCCAAAAATAAAGGTTCTAATGTCAATGGTTCTCCTTATTTTGCCGACGAAAGGATTCGTATGGACTCACGGACTCATTAATTACCGGACAATTTGCGATCTGTAGCCTACTTCGTAGGAATATAATCACAACAACATCGACGAAGACACTTACTGCTACCCAAGTCACTGTGACATAGCCCCACCCTGTGGGGCAAAATTATGGTGACAATACCCCCAAAATGGGTCAACCCTTCCCCGGGGGTGGGGGGTGGATCCAATTGACAAGTGCATTAGCGTGCAATACAGGCTGAGACTCATTTCAATGGAGCAAGACCTGAACAAGGTGCCAAGTTTGTAGGTAGTATACGTATAGGGCGGCTCCATGCACAGATGTGATCAATTTGATCGGAAAGAGCATATTTTGCTGTGCACCTGTTCAACCCTGTCTGTTGATCAGAGTTCGACATTTTGTTGGCCTATATTGTAATCTGCCAGTAAACAGGTAAGAGAGAAGGATTATTAAACTGGGATATATATCCCACTTGGGATATTAAATCCAAGTTTGGATATTGATATCCTTATTGGGATATTTTGACCGATTTTCTCCGAACAGTAATGTGACAATATTCTACTGCTGCCATAATTATAAACTGGTTCGTTCCCGTTCCAGCGATAGTGAAAGTGTGCATGTGCATGAATGCATCATTTGCGTTTTCCAAATGAGACTGAGAGCATAATTTGCAAACTACCACATTTGTAACAAAAAAGGAGTAAAATATACTAACTTACCCGATAACATAGCCGATTATAGTCAGCTGCAACAATCTGTTGATGACGCCAACTTTTTTGCTTTTAATATGGACAATTCGAGGCGTATCGTACTCAAAAAACACACCAAGTATGCTACTGCGCACAGATTGCAGTTGTTGAGGCGCCATCTTTCACAGATCACATGGCACGAAAATATGACACATCACACGTGACCTGCTTTCGGAAACCCTCCACTGATTGAAACGATCGTGTTCACGAAATATGTACAGAAACGATTTGGCGCGAAAATTAACTTTAGCCTAATTAAATTTTGCTCCGGCCGTTACCACAGTTGATGGAGTTAGGTGCGCAATTGGCTTTTTCGTTGATATTTTTCGTTCTCCCCTATCTCTTAACATGGTGCTAAATAGCACTGGTGACAATATAGTGCAGATATTTTGCTAATCTTTGGTGCCGGGGTTTGAAGGCAATACAATTCTTCTAATTATCATCTAAATTGCATAGATTCGCACTGCATGATAAGGTAATATATCGTCTATTTAGCGTAGATTCGCAAATCGATTTGTCATTCACTTTTTTCTTATGCGAGGTAATATATTAGCACTTTGATAATCTCATCTAAATTGCATAGATTCGCACGTCATGGAGAGCTAATATATTGTCTATTTAGCGTAGATTCGCAAATGTGTTTTACCTCGGCGAGAATGCAGAGAAGACAATATATTGTCTAATTAGCACTTTGATAATCTCATCTAAATTGCATAGATTCGCACTTCATGGAGAGTTAATATATTGTCTATTTAGCATAGATTCGCAAATCTGTTTTACCATAGATTCGCACTTCATGGAGAGTTAATATATTGTCTTTAGCGTAGATTCGCAAATGTGTTTACCTCGTCGAGATTGCAGAGAAGAGAATATATTGTCTAATTAGCACTTTGATAATCTCATCTACATTGCATACATTCGCACTTCATGGAGAGTTAATATATTGTCTATTTAGCGTAGATTCGCAAATGTGTTTTACCTCGGCAAGATTGCAGAGAAGACAATATATTGTCTAATTAGCAGTTTGATAATCTCATCTAAATTGCATAGATTCGCCTTTCAGGGAAAGTTAATATATTGTCTATTTATAGCGTAGATTCGCAAATGTGTTTTACCTCGGTGAGATTGCAGAGAAGAGAATGTATTATCTAATTAGCACTTTGATAATCTCATCTAAATTGCATAGATTCGCACTTCAGGGAAAGTTAATATATTGTCTATTTAGCGTAGATTCGCAAGTGTGTTTTACCTCGGCGAGATTGCCGAGAAGTCAATATATTGTCTAATTAGCACTTTGATGATCTCATCTAAATTGCATAGACTCGCACTTCAGGGAAAGTTAATATATTGTCTATTTAGCGTAGATTCGCAAATGTGTTTTACCTCGGCGAGATTGCAGAGAAGACAATATAGATTGTCTAATTAGCACTTTGATAATCTCATCTAAGCTGCATAGATTCGCACTTCATGGAGAGTTAATATATTTTCTATTTAGCGTAGATTCGCAAATCTGTTTTACCTCGTCGAGATTGCAGAGAAGACAATATATTGTCTAATTAGCACTTTGATAATCTCCTCTAAATTGCATAGATTCGTACCTCAGGGAGAGTTAATATATTGTCTATTTAGCGTAGATTCGCAAGAGTGTTTACCTCGGCGACATAGCAGAGAACAGAATATATTGTCTAATTAGCACTTTGATAATCTCATCAAATTGCATAGATTCGCACTTCAGGGAAAGTTAATATATTGTCTATTTAGCATAGATTCGCAAATGTGTTTTACCTCGGCGAGATTGCAGAGAAGACAATATATTGTCTAATTAGCACTTTGATAATCTCATCTAAATTGCATAGATTCGCACTTCAGAGAGAGTTAATATATTGTCTATTTAAAGAGATTCTAAGAAATCTGGTGTTTTACTCTCGCGAGATCTATTGGTGTGGGCAGACAATATATTGTCTAATTAGCAATTTGATAATCCTCATCCAAACTTCTTTTGAGATTCAACTTCATGGGAGAGCCGAGATTCGCAGGCGCCATTTATTCATAAGACATTTTTTGTTGAATGGGAGGCGTAGATTCGCAGGTACATTTTATTCATACACATTTTTTGTTGAATGGGAGGCAATATATTGTATAATTAGAGCATTGATAATGTCAGGGAAATTGCATATATTCGCAATTCAAGAAGACTTAATATACTTTCTATTTAACATATATTCACAAAGCGGTTTACCCTTATCGATCATGCTTCATTCTCTATTGTTGAACCCAGAAATGATATGTTGTTAATATAACAATAATATTATCTGTGCAGCAGTAAATCCTTAACAACTAAATTGAATGTGGATATCCCTTTTTTGTTGAACCTAGAAATGCCATATTGTTATAATCACTATAAAACCATTATGTGAACAGTTCTCTTGAGAACCAAATGGCATTTGACACTAGGGGTTGCGTTCAAATGATAAAAGTTTGACAATAATTTGATGATATTCCGTGCAGATTTTAGGAAATATCTCCCTAAAAAATAACTATAGTCATCTGTGAGTGCATCCAAGGGGTGGTTTTGAAACTTGCAGTGCTATCGCGAGAGGCGATGAATGGCCTCTCGGACTCACAGAAATGGTAATGGCAATGTCGCTCATGACAATGCTTCACCTTTGATTGTTGAACCGAGCAATGGCATATTGTTACCATAACAACAATACTAATAAAGGGCGTTAATCACGAAAGTTAAAAACCTGGACTCTCCCTGGTATATTGTTTAACCATAATCTTTGCTCCATGCTACATCTAATGCTACATTCTTATTTTCGCAATGAATATATCATGTCATAAGTACATGTAATTTTGATCACCTTCTTCCACAAAAATGATATTAGATACCTGTGCATTGCGTTTACGTGATAAAATCATATAATTATATCTTGTATGATTTATCACACATCATTCGCACCATTCGCATTGACATTTGCTTCCTCCGGTAGTGGCGCTATAGTCGTGTCTTTGTCTCTTCAATGGGTGGTATTGGGTCCATTGACATTATTAACACAAGAAGCTGCTTCACCAAAGAATCAGAACGGCCATATGTTGTTAATAATAAGCCAGTAATTAAAATTGTTGTAATGAAACACTCTTGTCGATCAGTGATACATACACAAATATTGTGTAAAGGATACAAAAGATGGAAATCCATAAAATAGCCTTTTGTTATATATGGTATCGGGACATTTCGTCACCCGATATTCCGGCATGCGATGGCCAGGGTATGTTTACTCTTTATCATTCTCCCAGAAGAACGTGTCTGTAAATACACTAGCTTTATTCTTGCAGGGATCAAAGTTTTGCTAAATTTTATGGTCTGCAACCCAGGCCAGTTAAGAGCTTAATCCGCATATGGAGAGAGAATTAAGGAGATAAGAGTAAACTGGTTGAAGGCCTGTTACATAATTTTATGTCTTAAACATCCTGCTTACTACAAACATCCATGATTAGAATGTACACAGTAAGATATAAAATTTTCTGCATGTTTCAACTTCTGCAGTAGGCATATAACAGTATCATGACAACTTGCTAGAGCCATCTATACCGCTGACCTTGGTCATTAATCTGGGCGACGTGGGAATGTGTGCAATTTAAATTCAATTGTCACAGTGCTATTTAGACAATATATTGTGAAGCCGGCGTGTGAAATTGAATCTGCAAATCTACGCTAAATAGACAATATATTAAGTATCCACGAGGTGCGAATCGATGCAATTTAGATGCGATTATCAAAGTGCTAATTAGACAATATATCGTTTCTTTCTGGGGAACAAGAGCTCAGCTTCGCACATATATATAGTCTACATTTCATGCAGATCTTTCGTGTATTTCGAAACGGAAAACGCCGACATTCTCAGTATGAGCAAACTATGAAGAATGGAATGTGCTCGCGTGAAATTTGGTCTCGATGACAGTTTAAAGAAAGAGCCATTCAGCGTTTGACGTCATGTCATGTCACGTCACAGGTTATGATGACTTTGGTTCATGGAAGATGAGCGTTATCGGCGACCTCACTGGGGTACAAGCTGCCATTGACGTCACGGACAAGTCAAACGATATTCTCGTTCACCCGAATCAGTTGGGAGTTCCTCGTGTGAGTGACTCGAACATTGTGGATCATTCACCAAGTTTTATCTGGTAGTGCAATGAATTCTCATTCACCATTTATGCCTACGTTCAGCTGAATCGATGCAGGAGGCATATTGCGGTCGGTGGATTTGTCTGGGGGGAAACAGAATATATTGTATAATTAGCATCTCGTTCTAAATAGCAAAGTATCCTAGAAAATATCTGCAAATTAGCAGCTTTGCTAATTAGATTCTAAATAGATGCGAGAGAATATAAGCCAATCGCGCACCTTAATGGTAATATGTTGCAAGGCAGCTGTAATACATGTACTATGAGGAAGATAGTGACTAGCTGTGGCCTCTGTGTCAAGAGTCAGGAACTTTAACAACTATACCACCTCCTATGGTTGGCCATCCCTGCCAGAATTCGTCATTTAGAGGCTGCCTCTAAATAATATATACCATGGTATAAAATGCCAAGCCTGCCACAATTCGTATTTAGAGGCTGCCTGTAAATAATATATACCATGGTATAAAATGCCGAGCCTGCCATAATTCGTATTTAGAGGCTGCCTCTAATTATTTTGTACCCTGGTATAAAATCGCCAAGCCTGCCATAATTCCTATTTAGAGGATGCCTCTAATTCATTTTAGCCGTAAGTCATAAACAACTCGATGTCATATCAAGAATATTAAATTTGACCAATGAGTAAACTTGTAACAAGCGGAGAGATATGGCACCAAATTTGTGAAAGCGCATATCATTGGTGGAAGTAATAAGAAGGCGAAAATTTACGACTTACGGCTAAAATGAATTAGAGGCATCCTCTAAATAGAAATTATGGCAGGCTTGGCGATTTTATACCATGGTACAAAATAATTAGAGGCAGCCTCTAAATACGAATTATGGCAGGCTCGGCATTTTATACCATGGTATATATTATTTACAGGCAGCCTCTAAATACGAATTGTGGCAGGCTTGGCGATTTAGAGGCATCCTCTAAATAGAATTATGGCAGGCTCGGCATTTTATACCATGGTACAAAATAATTAGAGGCAGCCTCTAAATACGAATTATGGCAGGCTTGGCATTTTATACCATGGTATATATTATTTAGAGGCAGCCTCTAAATGACGAATTCTGGCAGGGATGGCCAACCATAACTGTACATGTAGATGCATAAATATATGTTCAATAAATTAAGAAAATAAAGTCCTATAATTTAATTGCTTTCAAGTAAAATTTTCAAATATTTTTCCTGCAAATCATTTTCTTTCATATTTGACTCCTCAAGATCTTCGCCAATTTGGCTACATCACAAAGCTACACCGATCCCAGTTATGCAGTCATTCCCATTCATGTCAAGTTGAACTAGATTTAACTGTTATCCTAAGGGATAACTGAGATACCCCCCGCCTTGCAAAGACACAAGTCTGCCATTCTGAGTAATATGTCAATACAGTATAAAAACAATAATATACTGGTCATTCCAAGTCTGGGTAATTTTGACAAAAATTAATATTTCATGTCACAAATAGGAGATGCAAATCTTCAAACATGTCTACAAAGTTTCAGAACCTTCTGATAAAAATAGTAGGGGTAGTTGATTACACTAGAAACTTATCTGTACATGGGAATAGATCCTGAAAATGGCGAAGTCCTATAAAGTTCAAAACGTCATAAATATGTCAAAAATTATAATTTCGCCTTGTAAATACGACATGCACATCTTCAAATTATAGGTAACACATATGTAAAGTTTCATTAAAATAGAAGCAAAATCTTAGGAGTAGTCCGGACAAAATAGTCTCTACATGGGAATAGATCCTGAAAATGGCAAAGTCCTATAAAGTTCAAAACGTCATAAATATGTCAAAAATTATGATTTCGCCTTGAAAATAGGGCATGCACATCTTCGAACCATAGGTAACACATATGTAAAGTTTCATTAAAATAGAAGCAAAATCCTAGGAGGAGTAGTCTGGACAAAATGGCAAAGTCCTATAAAGTTCAAAACGTCATATGTCAAAAATTAAAATTTCGCCTTGAAAATACGGCATGCACATCTTCAAACCATAGGTAACACATATGTAAAGTTTCATTAAAATAGAAGCAAAATCCTAGGAGGAGTAGTCTGGACAAAATTGTGTCTACAGACAGACGGACGGACAGACGGACAAGCCGATTCCAGTATACCCCCCCTAACT
>JAVTVY010056823.1:0-28337 GCA_036873755.1 Hanleya hanleyi | reverse complement strand
GCTACTTATTCGTGTGTATATCCCTTATTTTTTGTATTCCCCTCACAGTTCCATGGCAATAGAGACGTTGTTATCCATAGAATAGCCTTGTGATGTATACACATGGTCTAGTGTGCCCTTGAATATTGAGTAGTGTCAGTTACAAACAATAAACAGACTAGTGTTTTAGTTTTATGCAAGCATGATACAGACAAAATAAATCAATGATTACAGGGTCAATAAACAGTTTTGAAGGTATAATGGACAATAGCCGATATTGACGTAAAATTTATCATTGGGATGGGGCCGGTGCAAAATTAATTTTCAGTAAAAATCCTTTGACCCCGTGACTTCGTGCGAAAAAGAACATTTAAACCATAAGACCAAAAAGCCTTTGTCCTGTGCAGCTGCGATAAATGTAAATTGGTTGATTTAGTTTCAAGCATGTTAATGACATAGATACGTTTTCAAATAACAAAAATTGTATTGGGCTCTAACACTATACTTGGCTTGCAATTCATCTTGAATTTAGGCCTTAAATTCAGCGCTTAGTCTACGTTTACACTACAGTTTGCTTTGAGTGGACGAAACATTTTTTTTGCAGTATTCTTAATATACTATCAACGCCATGGCCCAAATGTAGGCCAATGTAGCAATTGCTCAACAGAAATTTGAAAATTGGGCGACATACGCATTACATTCATTCAGTCTTTTCTCGTCCAAGCTTTGACTCTACCAAGCGTCAGATCCGACATTCGATGTTCAGCCGTCGTCCACCAAAGACTTTCCGCCTGAATATTCGAAAGATCTATTTCGTATGACAGTTAGCACCAATTCCAAATGTGTATTGAATAAACATAGTAAAAACACAAAATAGTTTATTATAATTACAAACAGGCTTATGCGAGTGAGCTTATTATAATGACCTGCAATGCACAGATTTGTCAGTTCAAACATTGTAATCGTTTTGATACGTCTGGTAATTGAGGAGTAATTCAGGGATGCCGGACAGCCCGCCCAGGGATGGTGGGCTAGGACGAAAGAACTGATTGCTTCAAGGGATAGTTCGAAATGGTTAATGGGACGATGTAGCCTAATTGATACTTCATTTAGAACTTAGTGCTATACATCCGAAATTCTTGATGCCGCCACTGCTGTGGTTGACAGATTTATACGCATGTGATATATTCACAGCCCACTCCTCGTCTCGAGATAGTATTAATCTTTTTTTCATCAAAATATCTGTATTAAAATAATATCTTGTGGTGGCATCAATAGTCTCGTGTTGAATCAACAATGAAGTATGAGAAGATGGATGGAAACAAAATATGAGGAACGAGCACAGTCTTTGGACCGAGGTCCCACATACGTATTTTGCCTTTGTGTGCGTGAAAACCCTTGGACAGATCTGACAGTCATGATGACATTCTGTTATTGAATTGAATCTGTATTTTAATAACGTGTAAATGAAAATGTTCTCAATTGTTAGTATACTAGTTCGTTTAATACAATAGATGTGATAGGTACAATCTATTTGACCTACATCTTATATTCATAGCAATCTGTGAATTCATCCATCCACTCTATTGTTGTATATAACCAACCATGTATAAACTGGCTGGTAAGAATATCCGTCACCTGTTTCGATTCCACAGAGTTATTACCCTATATTTAATTTATATGTGATTACCTTAAAAGAAAACGGAAGGTAAAACCGCAGAGATCCTTTGGATTTGACCATTAACAATCTCCCACCGCTGCCCTCAACACTCTCCCATGTTTCAAAATAAAATTTCACAGTACGCATGTGCCCAAGTCCACAGTTACTTGTTAAGCCGTTAAATATTTCATAGATCAAGAATGATCGAATTGACTGCCAAACGGATTTTTCTATGATAGGCTATATGGCGCGTTGTGCCAGTATGCTTAGTTCCGAAACAAAAAGCTGTCCACTTCCAGGTAAAAGTTCGATTTTCACTGCCGAAGCCAAAGATCTATTGTTAGCCTTGGAAGGTATTGGGCCTACAACAGGAGGAAAATATGTCATGTTCTCAGATTCAGTGTCATGCCTTCAAGCGATTGAGAGTGGAACTTCAACTCGCCCCACCATTTTTAACAATCTAGCAGATATATGATCGGAGATTTCATCAACTGATTGTTGTTCATTGTTGGTTGCCTAGCCCTGGTGGCATCAAAGGAAATATTGAAGCTGATAAAATGGCTAAGGCAGCCCTAGATAAAAAAAACTGTAGGATATATTCATCTGAGTAGCCAGAAACGTTTCGATCAGGCCATGATCAGGTGATGTAGAATCGGCCATACCCGAGTCACTCGCAAACATTTACTGGAAAAGGAACCAGACCCAATGTGTATTCCATACCACGAACATCTCACAGTGAAACATATTCTGATCGACTGTATAGATTTTAAGATTGGAAGAGATTCATTTTTATCAAGCAGATCTGTTTAGTCGAGTAAAGGAAGACTGTATTTCAGGTTGTTCGGAAGAATTCGGTGTGTTGCATAAGTTTTGATGTATGTGCATGTTTTTGGTTATTGTGTTGATTACTTCTGGATTGCTGATTTTTTTACATGTTTTTGTTGGAATACTTAGACTTTTGTTTGATCATCGCTATATAGCTTGTCGAAATATTGCTGAACGCGACGTTAAACTTTAATTATGACTCTCTCTCTCTCTTTCTCTCTCTCTCTCTTTGCCGGTATGTCGGGTATTATTACTTGTACCATAGATAAAACCGATATTTAAAAACATAGAAACCGGAATCATTCATGGACGATGCTTAGATGAGGAATCCTGGCCTTGGTGCTAGTATTTAGCTATCATGCTTATGCTATATACTCATAACATAGGGAAAACAATTTGAACGACGGTTTACTTTCGGCATGTATGTACACCACCTCGAGTTCTCAATTGACCCTTCATGCTATACATTTTAAAACATAGGAAATGACAACTTCGGGGGACAACCCAATCCCCATGAGCCAGTGATATTTAACAATTTCCTTTCTATGATTCCAGTATCGCAAACCTGATTGACCTAAAATAAGTTCAGACAACATCTCTATGCTGAATAGCGGTTTGGAAACGCAAAGATGTCATTTATTTTTCCATACCGAGTAAAAAGTTCTTTCGTCCACAGTTTTTTTTTCACTTTAAATAAAAGAAAGCCGATGACCATTGACTGTTAAAAGAAGTGGCTATCTCATCATCTTAACCCTTTCTTTCCCAACGTTGCCATTTGGCAACGTCGTGTATTTACGCCACCTCATCTCAAATCAATGGTCGTTTGGCAACGATGGGCTGACGCGGTAATCTAGGGCAGTGCTCCTATTGATATATGACTGAGTTTTCTCACAGGTAAACTTTTCTGCCGTCACATGACACCCCGCAACATGGTCACCCTCTGATGCAAGAATTCTGCTCCCACACGATTAAGTTTATGAACAAATTTCACCCATAAACTTGCTGCATCTAGAATTTTGTGGCAGTAAGAATATCTAACACATGGGCTTTGGCATGCCATGAGATTTATTTCTTTCCATCTTGTCAAATTACACAGTGAGCATGCGCAATTTTTTATGTTGCCATTTGGCAATACCTGGAAGATTCAATCTCTGAAATTGGTACTTTAGTATGAGTCTGTTTTGTTCTAAATTTCAATACATGTGTTTATTTACAGATCACTAAATCATATATATTTTCGCTATCGCAAGGGCTAGAGGGTTGAAGCTTAACACACTATATGTTTCGGTCAAGCTCTACAGAAATATCTAAAAAAAAATCAAAGATGGCCGCCATGTTGACGTCACAGTGACATCATTTTCAAAAAGAGCATTTTTCGACATTTTTTCCGTCAGAATTTTTGAACTTTTTATTTTCGGTTTTCCTAAAAATACCGCATGATAAATTAGTAAATAATAATCTCATATGAAATAAAATATGTTTTCCTACTTTTCCATGCAGAAAAGCAACAAAATTGAAGAAATCTAACGAAAACATCACTTTTCTGGTATACCACATGGCCGCCATTTTGAATGTACCCATGATCCTCTGCTCGGGGGGTCATGCAAATAGGCCCAAAATGACCCCAATTTGATAATCCACAAAGTGTAAGTTTTTGTCGTTCCGGAGATAGGAGCAATAGTGGCCCCTTCCCCCAGGTCAGGTAGGTTTAACGTCGATTCATGAGGATAGTCGTTTTGAACATCATTCCCGGCGCCGATTATATTTTTGCATGTCGGTACAAATTCCAACAAGTTGTCAGTTCATAGTTCGACTGAATCGGGGAAAATGCCCATATATTTGTCAGCCCGTATACGTAACTGAAATATTGGCTGATTGAAACATTGTACATGTACAATTGAATTAATCTAACTATGAATGTTTAAAATATATAGACTGGTGGAAAATTCAGAACCTCTAGAAAATGTTCCTGAGGCATTTTTTGATACAAGCTGGTAACAAGTTGTTTTTGGATATTTCAAGGGTGCTGAATCAGAACCTACTTGTTACCAGAATATCTTTTCATAAACAAAAAAATTATTATTATAAACAAAATATAATAATTGATTCACACCTATAGATCGGCGATCACCCTTGAACTGAATCATGGGACCCTGAGTGCCGATGAGGAGGATGAAATATTGCTATGAGTTCGTTGAGAATAATAAGCAATAAAAATGCATTACAAATTCACGGTTACAGCTAATTTATTAATTAAAATTTATTGACGTTGTAAGGAATTGCCTGAAACCCTGATTTGGACAAGTTTGTGAGTATCAAATGATATGTATCAAAGGCCGACAGGACATATATATATAGGCCATACACAAGCTGAAACTTTCTACACATAAATGTTTAGCTGCGACAAACTCTATCAGATATGCCAACCGAATGTTGATGGCTGCTAGGATGGCAGTGACGTCATCACTCCATATCACCGGATTTGTATTTTTCTGTCAGGTTTTCTAACCTTCGTTTTCTTTATTTGTAGTTTGAACTTTCCTCGTCAATTCAGTTCCAGGAACACTTTCAGCTTAACATGAACAGATTTAACGCTGGTGTGGTAACACCATTGTCAAAATAATTGGCTATTGGCTATTAATAGCTTCATGCACAATACGATTCCAGGTTCTTCTTCACTGCCCTGGGATGTAGACTGACTATTTGAGATCAAACTCTCCGTATCAGTAGATAGACTTTCAACGGTCTCTGTTTTTGTATCAGTCGGTGGACTCTCAGCAGCCTCTGTATCAGCATCCGTCTCAAAGGACTCCTCGGAGTCTTCAATCCCATGCATATTCTTCTCGTGTCGCATCACATCGTAACGTCTTTTCGCACTTATGTTGACGGTTGAACGTCGACTGTGCGTGTTTTGGTAATACACTTGCTTGTATACAGTAACGCCCGTTCACGCCCAGCTTAACGCTTCAACGCCCTGGTGTAATAGCTCAGAAGCTCTGATTTCCATAAAATTGACATTAATTCATCGATGACGTCCGTCAACGCCCGCCGTTACGCCTTAACGCTTGTCTCAACGAAGTGTGCCTAGAAGTGCTTCTGAAGAGTACACTGAAAAGGCACTTGAACAACAGAGAAAAATACTGGCACACTTCAAAGGTACTTCATTAGAAAAAGGCAGTAGCCAAGGGACTCCTCAAAGACACTTCATGGACTTTGTCAATTTCGTAGCAAAAAATGATGGACTTCAGAGACACTTCTGAGACTTGCTTTTTGTTCGGCATAATCCAAGGTACTCATCAAAGACACTTCATGGACTTTGTCCGTTCTTCAGCAAAACTTTGGGGACTTCAGGGACACTTCTGAGACTTAGTTATTGTTCGGCATAATCTAAGGTACTCCTCAAAGAAACTTCTTGGACTTGGACTTTTATAGCATAACTTGGGGGACTTTCTCTTACAAAAAAATATCTAATAGGATCCTATAAGATTTTGAAAAATCCTATAAGATTCTAAAAAATCATATAAGATTCTAAAATATCCTATAAGATTCAACCCAATAGGATTTCTAGATTATTGGAATTTTCCTACAAACTGTTACAGTAACATAACATTATAATTTAGAACTACGTGTATACAACTTTCAATGATATTAATTAGCTCTGGGAATATCCCAGCTTAAGGTTGGCCGATTTGATTTCACTCAGTGACATCAAATGTCATTTCAATGAAACCACTCAACATCAAATTTGTACTTCACAGTTCAAAATAGCTGCAACTGTGTAAAATATTCACATTCGGTTACTGACATATTACTCAGAACTGTGAACACATTTTTGGATCTTTTAAAGTGATGGGTTTCTATTTGAATAAAATAAAGATATTAATAATATCAGTCTCTCACATATTAGTGTTATCTAAACAGTATCATATTAGATAACAAATCTTCTTGAATTCAGATTTTATAATCATTCCAAATCCATGATTTTATAGTAAAATTGGACAAAATGGGAAAATATTTTTAGAAGAATCAGTTCTAACATAACATAATGTCAGCAACAAAAAATGCCCATTAAAGAATACTTTATACTATCCTCTTCATTGCCGTCGTGATATGACTGAAACAATGTTGAAAACGACGTTAAATCCTACTCACTCACTCACTCACTCCTCTTCATTATTATCACTTTTTTAAATATAATATATATAAACTGTCTCGTCAAAATGGGTGGAGTTATCTGCCCTTGACAATTTAATTGAACACCGGGGGCGCCACCTGTCGACAACAAACAAAATGGCTGACAATTGCAAAAATCAGATGGATTTGTTTATGTTAAGCTAGAACTATGGAGGTTTGAAGAACTGTATTGCAGATGGTGATGAGTGCAGCTAGTGACATGGTAAGTAAATTATAAATATAACTATAATTTTTCCGTTTTTCATAACTTAATAAGCAAAGAACTGAGCTGAACAGCGATGTAGACCAGGGAGCATCAACTATTATTATCAACAAGTTTCCATTGACATACATTGACATAATAATGTATTTCACCTTATAATTGCAATCAAATTTAATGGGCCATATAGCATGGCTTTCACAAAGAAATATCCATATGGCGGATTCTACGCAAAACTGTACTACTAACTCCCATTTCTGTCTGTCCTTGACGGATTATGACATTAGAAACACCAATAACTTGGATAACATCATAAACAAAGACAGTTCCCTGTACCTTATTATCTAAAATGTGTCAATGAATTGCATAAGATGAAAATAAGCAAGTGCCCCTATGAATTATTTGTACAGTTTTTAGTTTAACGGAACAACACACAAATGACATTAGTAACATTTGTGCTACTAATGTCATTGTCCGTCAAAATCTATTTCGTATATGTAGAAGAAATTTCTTATAACAGAAGCACTTGCATATGCTCAGTGGAATTAGGCCAAGCATATTGATGTATCTGTACCATTGTCAGTGTATGTCATCGCCCATGCTGTAATATTGAGCCTTTTCAAAAACGTTCTAATGTCATTTCTTTCAAGGGAGTTGGACAGACATGACACTAGAAACGTTTTTTAAACGCTCATAGTATCGACGTATTGGTATTTTATACACTGGCAATGGTACATATATCTCAATAAGGTCAAGCTAGTACCACTGTAAATCTTTAATTGATTAATTCAATTGACATTTGCTTTGTGGTGAATATTGTAAAAAAAGTTGGACAGACATATGACATTAGAACAAATGACATTAGAAACATTTACATTTCTGTCTCTCTATTATATTGCAGATAAGAAATGTGCAGTGTAAAACTGTTTATATTCAGATATGCATACATTACAGAACATTTTTGGGTTTAGCAAACACAGTACAAGACACGGAGTCAGTTTTTTTTACATTTTTAATGTTGCAAACGTCATTTTCCGGTGAGACAGACAATTTGACGGAAAGTGGTACACTTTTTCGTGGAATCCGCCATATCTCTGTCTCAATATCACTTTCAGATCTACCCAGGTTCATCAAGGCAGTGTGAATTGCCATTGTTATGATGTGTGAATTGTCAGCTTGGAAACCCCAGGCTTGGGGACCTCATATGAAGATTGGCATGCACCCCTGGAGGAATTCCCCTGAGGGTGAGATATTTTTATCACAAAACTGCTTGTATACTACCTGTTAATGTCAAAACAGGTGGATTTAACTGGTTGGGGGGATGGTAGCTCTAAATTAATTATCTTGTTGTTTTGAACTGTTTATTAATTTATCAAATTTATTGATTTTTGTTCCTTGCAGAAGATTGTAGAATATTTCCATACTAGATTTTTGACAAAATGGTAAAGAAATATGTTTTAAAATATACTGATAATAAAATGTTAGCATAACCTATGTTTAGCTATAATCAGAAAAAGTATAATCACTTATGATTAGACTTTTCATCATTATAACAGGCTATATTTTTCTTATATTTTTTATCATTTAGAAAGTGATCGTATAACAGTATTTTCGTTATTTTGGGATAACACTATATTAGAATAGCACAAATTCTAGTGCTCAAAATATTCAGCACTAGAATTTGTGCTATTCTAAGATAGTGTTATCCCAAAATAACGAAAATACTGTTATATTTTCCTTGCCTATTGATTGCACTATTCATATACCTAAGCTAAGGATCTTCACACACTTCAATTGTACATTTGTACCCACATCTTGAGAAATGAGAACATTTCATTTCATACATTTAGTTCATTTCAAAAATTTAAGAAAACAATTTGTAGTTAATAAGCATTTATTTATTATTTGAAACCCTGTATGGAGATTTTGTTGAACCAGAAATTAACAAAGACAAATTATAAAAATTCACATGATTATTTCTCTTCAATTCTAATGGCTTCTTACGTTGTATATTTTCATATTCCAGAATACAGCTGCTACAAGGAACTCAGCTCACTTCAAGCAGCCACTCGACTGATGGCGAATTTAATGGGCACATCTAGGTATGATTGATTTCTTCATAGTGTATATTGGTTAGAACGTCACATAAACTGTTTATCTCCCTTGTTGTATATCATGGAGTACTAAAGAAAGGATATTAGACATCTTCGTCAATCTTTTGTATATCGTACGGATGTGTTCCATTCTATTCAATCATCCTGAGTGTATTAAAAAAAAGCTGGATTGCATGTCATATGGAACCATATATACAACTGATCAGGTTGTCACCCTTGAATAATAATACTAATACTGCAATAAATTCTCATACCAAAGACTGCATGTAAATACATACATATATAGTACTGTGCTGTATTTTGTCTCAAGGATTTGTGCTATATAAACTACACGTTTCTTGTTAAGAACCATCAGGTTTATTGTAAATATTTGATGATGTACTGTTTTGTCTCACTCTCAGTGTTTTCTCTAAATAAACCGTTCTGTGCTCAAATATATATTTGTGTCTTCTTTTCCGGGAAAGTAAATATCTCGTGGCTACATGCCTTTCATTACACGGATTTGCTATGATACAAATAAGGTACTTCAAGAGCACTTCAGAAGTGCATATGAAAGGTATCCTTCTGTAGAAGAGTGGATGAAGTGCCTTGCCATATAAGGACATTGAAATGCCTCAAATATTGTATTTAGGTACTTCAAGAGCACTTCAGAAGTGCCTATGAAGGTTACCCTTCTGTGGAAGTGCCGATGGAGTGCCTTTGCACTACTTAATTAACATATTGGAGGCACACTGGAAAAGTGCTTCCAAGTGACTTCATTGTGACTTCAATGCGCTTATATGGCATTGCTACAAAACAATACTCACACTGCAAGCACACTTCTGAATCTGAGCCTTGCACTTCAAGGGTAAATATGGCCACACTTTAAAGTTACTTCAAAGCTACTTCAAAGACACTTCTGGACAGTAAGGGGAATGACGAATGCTTATCTGAATTCATGCAGTGTTGACAGCAAGATAGTACGGTCAGCAGAAGGAAAAGTCCAAAACAACACGAGGCCGCCATCTCACATAGGGAAAACATTTATGTTAATTTCGCTTACAGAGAGAACATATAGTAATATCCAGTATCTTGAATGCAGAAATATATATCTTTCTAAAACGTGCAAAATACAGACGTCTAGCCCGTCATACACTATTTAGCTGTCTATAACCCAATCACCTGATTCATATAACAAAACTAAAACATAAGTTTAATACACATAAACATAGGCTAGTTTCCTGTAAAAGAGAAGCGGTCCACATATTTCAATGAGGCGTGCAACACATCATCATATTCCAAAGATATCAATTTGTATTCTTAATCCATATGATGTCGTTGTCTATCCCAGGGTTAGTGAAATTAGACACACGTTACCATCGTAACGCTATAGATCTTGCATCTTGTATTCGTATGTTGCTATCAAAATTGGATATGTATCACCAAATTTAAGAAACTTTGAGTGGACACGCTTGGTGGTATTGGCCTGTTTTATAAGTTTCAGCAATACTATTTTGTCAAGTTGATTAGAATCGTCACATTTCACACAGGATCTAGTAAATACTACTATGCTCGAAATATCTACGTCACATTCACGTCCCACTGGAATATTACTCTCTAGTATAGTTAGTTTACTATGTCGAAAATGTAATCGTATCTCTTGTAAAGACGACGGGAGAGAAGGTCAGCTTCATTTTTATAGAGATATAGATCTAAATGTGTGCCGCTAGGGCTATTTGTAGTTATTGTTCAGCGAGTCATCTCTACTCTCACTCTCTACAGAGCGAATTCAGAAACCATTTGAAGGATATGGCGAAATTATTTGAAGAAACATGGTGAAAGCAACGCTGATCTCCCAAATTAGTGTCCGTTTCGTATATTTCAACCTGGGAGAGACGCTGACATTTGGAAAGCGCCACGTGCAAGAAGTGGAACAGTATTCGGTGACGATTCTAACCTTCAGCGACTTGCGTATCGTATGCAAATACCTGTTAATGATAGGGTAAAATTTTAGTCAGCAGCAGTATTTGCTAGGCTACACAACAAAAACTCCTTGAATGAGTGCGTTTACATCACCCGCAATTACAAGCGTCTGGTCGGTCATTCATAATTCAACCTTCGTCCATTAAAGAATATCCGCGTCCTTAATCCAAAGACATATTCCATATTCCATATAATAGTATTAGCACCAAATTCAAAAAGACAATCATAGTATACATAAACATTGACTAGTTTCATGCAAGAGAGAAGCAGTCAACAGTTTTCAATGAAGCTGGCAAGACATCATGATGTTCCAGAAATTTCAAACCCGTATCGCTGATCAGTATCATTAATCCATATGATATTCGTTGTAAAGTCGTCATCTAGAGAAAAATGTATCTCAGTCACGGTTTGATTGTGACTGTTTATTTGAGCGCCCTAAGGACCTTGACGTACATGGGTTTATACCGCCCATAGCCCCGGGTTAAGCGGAATTAGACACAAGTGACGAAACGTAACGCCATAGATTTTGCACGCTACGACGTATTTTGCTATCAGCGTGCGATATGTATCGCCAAATGTCAGATACTGTGAGTGGAGGCGCTTGGTGGTATAGCTCTGTTTTAGAAGTTTCTGCAACCATGTTTTGTGACGTTGATTAAAATCGTCACATTTAATTACAAGCGTCTAGTCCGTCATTCATAATCCAGCCGTCGTCCATTAGAGAATATCCGCGTCCATAATCCAAAGACCTATTCCATTTCCATATAACAGTATTAGCACCAAATTCAAAAAGACGAAAGTATACATAAACATAGGCTTGTTTCTTGCAAGAGAGAAGCGGTCAACAATTTTCAATGATGCCGGCAAGACATCATGATGTTCCAAAATATCAAATCCGTATCGCTGATCAGTATTCTTAATCCATAATATTCGTTATAGAGTCGTCATCTAAAAATGATGTACCTCAGTCACGCTTTGATTGTGACTGTTCATATACCATGAGGATCTTGAAGTACATGGGCTCATACGGCCCCTAGCCCCGGGTTAAGCGGAATTAGACACATGTTACGAAACGTAGCCCCATAGATCTTGCACGCAGAATCTAATAGCCGAGACATGTATATGCCATATGCAGGTCCCACTGGAATATTACTGTCCAGACAGGGATAGTTTACGATGTTGTAATCATCTCTTTTGTCATAAAATCGAGAAGGCCCGCTTCATTTTATAGAGATTGAGGTCTAAATATGATATGCCGGTAGGGCTATCTGTAGTATTCTTCAAATCCAGTGATGGTATATATATATCCTTCACTGCGTCATTAATATAGCGATTATCTACAGCGAGACGATCGTCTATATAGCGTTTGGTGAATGAGAAGGAACGGGCTTTCTATTGATCGGTTTTTGAAAGCGCCTGCATATAGTCATATTTATAAGAGAACAGATATACGTCAGCCAACAAGGGTGCACAATTAGTACCAAATGGAATACCTATATGCTATTGATATATTGTGTTGCCAAATTTCCCAAGATATTTTTAATGAGAAATTAAAGCAACTCTATAAACAAAGAACATTCCATGATTGATATCTCTTGTATGTAGTAGAGCTAAAGAATGCTTTATGGCTTCCGACATTAATAATATATCTACGATCATTTTTCTTGAACACAGATACTATTATTGAACTTAGACGGTCATTGAGGTCTTCATAGTATAGAGTCGAGAAATCCAATGTGGATACATGTCTGTACGGTTTGTGACCTTTAGCACCAAGTTCTTCCGTAAGATATTTTGACTTTTTCGATATCCAGATACATTCAACGGCAGAGTTTTTAGAAGTAGTGGCGCAATACCTTTCCCAAAATGCTTTTACCTCCTGAAGGGCCCTCTTCAACAGGGTTGAAAGAAGCTTGGTGGTGCAGCTTCTAGAATCTAGCTTTGTATTGTGATTTACGCATTTTGGGAGTCCAGTATAATTTTAGTATGTCGCTATGATTGGTTGAAAGACAAATACCTCTTTCCCTGAGAAACGTTTTGTGATTGTTAAATAAATCTTCCAGAGCAAATGCAGTTTGGGAGTAAATATACGTATTTAATGATCATATGTTTACACTCAATTCTTTAACCAGCACCTGGTAACAGTAATATTTACATGTAAATGTTATATTATTTGGAGGTTTGTCTTTGTCTGCTAACAAAGGAGCTTTTATCCGCAATATACTGTATAGAAACAGAATGACAATACCAGTCTAGTCCTAAAATTCTCTTCAAATCTGTACTGAAAATATAATATACTTTAATTTAATTTCGTACAACGTTCTGTCCACAAATGATCTTGTCATTTCAGACAACGGTCATACTGACGGTAGGACTATTCGTTCCCCTGGTGAACCCGAGACATTCAGGTCACCTTAAATGTACCAACTCAGTCATGCTCCTCGGTGTAATTTTCTCGTTAATCTACCTCGCAACGGACGTTTTTGTCGTAAAGCTACCAAAGAAGTCCAAATTACAAGCGTCAGATCCGTCATTCATGATTCAGCCGTCGTCCATTACAGAATATCCGCGTCCATAATCCAAAGACCTATTCCATATTCCATATAACAGTATTAGCACCAAATTCAAAAAGACAATCATAGTATGCATAAACATAGGCTTGTTTCCTGCAAGAGAGAAGCGGTCAACAGTTTTCAATGATGCCGGCAAGACATCATGATGTTCCAAAAATATCAAATCCGTATCGCTGATCAGTATTCTTAATCCATAATATTCGTTGCGAAGTCGTCATCCAAAGAATGATGTATCTCAGTCACGCTCCAAAGAGTTTTTGTATTTCGAGCTGTATCGGGACTCCTGCAACTGTCACATGGACAAAAGGAAATAGGTCAACAACTGCTAGACGTGCAAGCCAGGCAACACTTGTTTTTGTAGAGGTGAGCTTGACAGCCGCGACAAGACGGAAACTGTTACGAACAACAGCAGTTGATCTATTTGTTGATTTCAACATAATTTCTGGGCAGAATTGTATTTAAATCCTTCGTATCGGTAGCTGTTATATATTTTTTCACGTTTCGAGGATTTTTCAAAGAGTGATGGACCTTTATCCCGCAGTCAGTAATTTCTTGTCCGTATCATATTTCGGTTACTATATGATGAACATCAAAGGGAACTTCCATGGAAGATGCTTAGTACCTTGTAAATGTGCACTTTTTGGTTTCCACGCATTTCGAAGATTTTCTGCAGAGTTATGGCCCTTTATAACGTCAATCAATAACTTCTTGTCCGGACCATACCTCGATTACTATTTGATATACAACTTCAAAAGTTGCATGGAAGCCGGTTAGGATATCACAGATGTGCATTTTTCCTTGAGTTATGGCCCTTTTCCTGCATGTCAGCATTTCCCTGTTCGGTCCATATCTGGCTTGCTATTTAATGGACAACTTCGAATCTTACACCTAAGTTGCTTAGCACCTTAGCGAGAACAACCCTGGACAGGTATACCGGCCATGAGGGAGTGAATGAGTGAGTCGTAGGGTTTAACATCGTTTTCAACTTGTTTCAGTCATATCACGACGGCCGGCCATTAGGGTATTATAGTATACCATTTTCCAGTAGCGCAAGCCTGATCCAAAAGCAGCGTATCTTCAATATCGGCTTGGAAACGCAATATTTTGTACACTATTGTAACTACAGTGTTCTTTTTTCAAGTCTTGTATTTTACTTCAAATGACACAAAAACCGACTGCTTTCCATGTGATACATTTCAGAAGGTGTTGGCTGATCGCATTGATCGCTGATCTTACTGTTCCTTGGTTAAACCGTATACCATCTAATCAGTGTCTAGTTATATTTACCTAGAACGATTTCACTAGAGAAAAGAACAAGGCATTCAGTTTGTAGGTGGCCTGACATCTTGTCGGTCTATCTTGTACCCTCATTGTTTTTGGTGTTGTAATATTCATGCTAACAACATAGGATACTTAACCTGAAAATTGGCTAATAAAACGACGTTATAGTAAATGAGGTGAGATAGCCGGCGCCCACAAAAGTATTTTCGCGTCAATAATCAAAAGTCCTTTGACGTACGACTGTTATTATTAATTCCAGATATGTACAAATTGACAGTTGAAAAAATAGTCAAGTCCTGCAAGAGAGGAGCGATCCCGCGTTTCAGATGACAGAAAGAAATCATGATGTTCTTTACATAAAATCTTTATCACTGACCTATATATTCTTTATCCAAATTAATTTCATCGTTACTACTGTATGATCTATCTCAGTCACGCTAGACATGTAAATCACATGACGTTCAAAGGGCCCTAGTCCTGAATTCATCAAAATTAGACACATGTTACGAAATCTAGCGATCTTGCACAATACGATCTTGCACAATACGACGTGGCTTGGCTGATGATTAGCGTGACTGGCGACAGGATAGCGAACATGCAACGACATCGAACAGAAAGCAAAGAGCAAAAGCATTGCTGACATTCGAAATAGAGCTGGGATAATTGTAATGCCTCGCAAAAGATCGGGGCCAGATCCGTGTTGTTTCGTGCATTTTTCTGCTTCCGTATCCCTACTCTCAGTCCTTTGTTTTGAGTTGCCAATATTGAGATAGTAATACATGTACATTGACGTGGGTAGAAGTGGTGTATATACATTTACTGCACTTACCAACGACATGTCCGTCTTGTCGTAGAATCTCCTACCGTCAACATCCCATGACGACCAGTTGAATTTTTCCTGAGCATCCACACATCTGGGGACAAAAATACAATTTCTCTGGAAATCTCAAACAATACATAATATCGCGAAACGAAAAATACTTTTACGATGAAAAGAATAGCCCATTATGCTTCAATACTCCTTGGCTATCAGTTATTGTCTACACCTAGCAATCATGCAATGTATAATATCATCAGTGTATTTTTAGAACTAGATTAATAAAAATTTGATCTTGTAGGGTTGAGTGTAGTTCAGCTTTTGCCAAGGCCTGAGGTTCTGGTAGGGCACGACCGAATTCTTAGCTCTAAATTACACTTCTAAAAACCTTATAATCAAATCAAGTAAATTTATCTTGGAAATATAGATCAAGGTCAGTCATCTTCGGAAATTTCAAGTCAATTCTAAATTAATTGCAGAGGGAACATGAATTTGGAGATCTTAGACTTAACATATAGAATTTGACCCTGTACAAATAGGTGAAGATCTGTGATATTCTTCAATAGACTTCACGTCCAGCCATAAGTGGTATAAATTTGGACAATGTAGATATCATATTTCATGAAATATTGTACAAAATAGAATCTGACCTGGATAAACTAGGTCAAGAATAAAATAGGTCAAAGTCTGTCATCTTCAGCACACCTTTGGGACACATAGTATTAATTTGGAAAGCCTAGGTATATTCTTCATGTTATATCATAATAAACAGTATATGACTTCGAAAAAAATAGGTCAAGGCCAGTCAACTGGGATAGGCTTCTAGTCAATCACCAGTTGCATAACTAATATGCAGGTGGGAATCCTAGCTTCAATCCTTCAAAACATATGGCAAATACTACAAGGAGACCTTGATAAAATAGGTCAAGGTCAGTCATCTTCGGTACACCTCTGGACCTTCTCCATATGTATACATAGTATTAATTTGGAAAGCCTGGATATATTTATTCATGTTAGACCATAATAAACAACATATGACCTTGGAAAGATAGGTCAAGATCAGTCAACTGGGATAGGCTTCTAGTCAATCACCAGCTGCATAAGTAATATGAAGTTGGAAAGCCTAGCTTCAATCCTTCAAAAAATACAGCAAATACTATAATTTGACCTTGATAAAATAGGTCGAGGTCAGTCAGCTTGAGCACACCTCTGGACCTTCGTTTTACATAATATTAATTTGGAAAGCCTAGCTTTATTTCTTCATTTTATATCATAATAAACAGTATATGACCTTTCAAAAAAAAGGTCACGGTCAGTTAACTGAGATAGGTTTCTAATCAATCACGAGTTGCATACATAATATGAATTTGGAGACCCTAACTTGAATCCTTAAAAAAATATAGCAAATACTAAAGTTTGACCTTGATAAAACAGGTCAAGATCAGTCATCTTCAGTACCTGTCTGGACCTTTGCCAGATATATACCTAGTAATAACTTGTAAAGCCTAGATATATTTCTTCATGTTAGACCATAACAAATAGTATATGTCCTTGAAAAAATAGGTCTAGGGCAGTCAACTGGGATAGGCTTCTAGTCAATCACCAGTTGCATAAGTCATATAAATTTGGAAACCATAGCTTCAATCCTCAAAAAATATAGCAAATATTAAATTTGACCTTGATAAATAGGTCAAGATCAGTGATCTTCAGTACACCTCTGGACCTAGCTTCGCCAGCCGTATACATAGTATTAATTTGGAAAGCCTAGATATATTTCATCCTGTTAGACCATAATAAACAGTATATGACCTTGAAAAAATAGGTCAAGGTCAGTCAACTTGGATGGACTTCTAGTCATTCACCAGTTGCATAAGTAATATGAATTGGAGACCCTAGCTCAAATCCTTCAAAAAATATGGCAAATACTATAATCTGACCTTGATAAATGCGTCAAGGTCAGTCATATTTAGTACACCTCTGGGCCTTCACCAGATGTATACATAGTATTAATTTTGAAAGCCTAGCTTTATTTCTTCATGTCATATCGTAATAATTCAACTATATGACAAGGTCAGTCAACTGAAATGGGCTTCAAGCCAATCACGAGTTGCATATATAATATGAATTTGGAGACCCTAGCTTTGGTCCTTCAAAAAATATAGCAAATACTAGAATTTGACCTTGATAAAATAGATCAAGGTCAGTCATTTTAATGGGTTTCTGACCCTTCACCCGATACATATGTAGTATGAATTCACGCTGCCTGGCTATACTTCTTCTTGAGATATCGTGTTCACATGAAAGATGAACATACGGACAGGCAGACGGACAGACGACGCTGACGACGACAATACCCTTCTGGCAAAATTTATCCGAGGGATAAAAACGGAGCAGACACTACAAAAGCGTCTGGGAAAATTATAATACATCGTTAGCATGGCCAAAAACTCTTGAAAGAAATTACCTTGCGTTGATTTGGAATCTTTCTTATGTTATGTTAGATCAGGAAGCGCGCTTTGATCAGTCATATATCCATATTCATTCGATTGACCGGGAGCTGATATTTCAGAATGTAGGCCTTAAATGAAAAAAATGGTTAGGCAGGTTTTGGTGTGATATAAAACTTCTGCTTCATTAGCATTACACGCAAGAGTGTTTTCTCATGTCAGCGTCACATATCTCTTGTATCAACAGTGCTATCAACATCGCTCGTCTGAATATGCCAATTTTGACGTCACGATAATTTACAAAATACAGCCAGGAATCATTATTTTCTCTATATTTTACATCATTGTGAGCAATTTGTTAGAATGTTGCTATTAGTATTGTGATAAAAAATCTCTTCCCTAGATTAATCGTGTTATTAATAAAAAATAAAGCGAACAGTCATTCAAACATTGATTGCAATCCGTGTTTGATTTTGTAATGTAGTGCAAGCTCAGACAGTAAGGTGACAGTAATGTCCGGCTTACATATCAATATTCTGCTTCGTCATCGAATCAGGCAATATGTGACGAATAAATCATATATTTACATACTTAGGGAATGCACCGTCCGGTTCTCTTGTTATAGCATCGCAAAATGTGTTAAACCCCACAGTCACATTACTGGCATCTATCAACAGCAGGAGAGTCATTATGGCGTGCACGATAGCAAGTAAACAGCCAGGAATTGGACTGAAAACAAAATAGAGAAAGTTCTATATACTATTGCATACGTACAGTTTTCCTACTTTGTTGTTAAAACTGATCCATGGAAATGATATAAAACAATTGGTTGATTCACAAGAACAAACTTGTAAACGTCATGTCACATGAAGGTTTTACAATCATTCACTGTAATAACCAGCAGTGTAGATATCGTTTAACTGCTGAAAATCCACCACAAATTGACCGCTGATCGCAGAACAGTTGAAAACTCACGGGGTACAAATCACATTTCAGCAAATAGACTGGATGGGCAAATAACGATAACATAGCGCTTGACTTAGACATGAGTTAGGATTCAGTTACGTTTATCGGAGGGCTAAATTGAAGGATCAGTATCTGCTTGTTTGGTCGTTCCAGTTGATACCACTTGTAAGTTTTTTTTCAAATTAGTATGTCGATACTGGTTTCCGTCGCAAAACCCTGTTTAGACGATATTCTCGCTTTGGATATAACCCCAATAGAGCTACCGTCGGTTAGGTTATCTATTCAGCCTCACTGAATGTTATAAGAGAACAGTGGATTGTTCAAATGACACATCATATTTAGACCAATATCCCTAATAATTAAAAGCGCTTTTTCTGGCATCGACTCGACGAGAGACGTTAACATCCAAGGTAGTACATTTCACATATGCGAAAGCTCAGGCAATTGAAGTAGATAGCCTTCCTGAGTTTTCCGAATAAATGTGGACATGTCTATTGTCTCACACTGGAGAGTAACAGCCAGAAGGTCATACAAATACAAATATACATATTATATATCTTATAGTAGCTTTTTGAAAGATCGTGTGAAAAATGTGATTTCCATCCACGTCTCACGAGGCTATACCACCAAGCGCCTTTACTCAAGTTTATCAGGTGTGATGATAATTACAGCCAATTATAGATAAGGGATCGTTTCCATTATTCGTTTTTTCTTCAGTCGCGATTTTTCTTCAATTTTCTCGATTGAAAAGCGATCATTCGCGAATCAGTCGCGAGGATATCGGGATACCTTTTCTGAAAAAAAAACCATTCTCTCGCGATATCGTTTTTGAATCGTTTACCCATGCGCGATCCGTTCTTGATCGCGAATCTCCAATCGCGAGAGAATCGGGGTTTTTTTTCAAGGTGCGAGAGAATCGTGAGGCGGAGTGATATCTGACACATAGGCCGTGTTGCCGTCGTTCGCCGCTCTATCCGCGAACTGGGAACTACAATTAATGTTGGTTGTGGATTTGTCGATGGAAAACCTATATTACTATACTGTATAAATGCATAAGATAACCGGATAATATATATGATTCACGATCTATAGTCTCCTACAACCCGAGGTAGGGCGTATGCTGAAAATATCTATACACATACCTGTACCATGCTTTCTGTGACGTCCGCGCTCAGATTCACTCTGGCGAAGCGTAAATGACAAAATTACATGTTTATATAATAATCGTGTGAGCCGACAATGTGTTAATGTTCACTCATTCCCTTTATACGTCCGATAATTTCCTCATATATTCATGCAACTTGGTATAAACAACACAGGATGATAGTCGCAATATCTTGTTTTTGTAAATACCGGGTATAGGTCATAAGTGGATTTGAGTTCGTCGTTGATTGGATTATCAGAATGATTCTGACTTGATAGAGGTGTGAATGGGCGCATGGCGATAACCCAGAACAGCTTAGCCCTCCAGCCGAGAATTTCTAGGTTAATTGAGGTGAAAAATAGTGTAATTAAATATTATGTTATAGTTAAGCATATATTAGGAAAGGGTATCCATTCATGTTTTGGAACAGTTTTTAAACTATTGAGATGTGAATAAGTTCAAAAAATCATCATCAAGTTAATTTTGTTGATTATCAGAATATTCGCGGCAGTGATTTCATATTTATAGTAAATACATATAACAATGGTGACTGAATCGCATATAACGGTTGGTTTCGCATATGTACAATACTTTTTATCTTAATTTTACATTTTGATAAATGAACTATGAATGATTCCAAAGGGAAGCTCAAGCCAGAAACCACCTGAATATTATATATTTTCATCTCATACTGGATTAACATAGCTGGCAAGAGAGAAAAAATTTCTCGTCCGAGTACGATCATCGGTTAAAAATTTCGTTTTTTTTTCTCACAAAACTAAAGATTTAAATGTGGGAGTTGAAAACCTGTCGGACAGAGAAAGACGTTTTATATTCATATTTTATATTAATGCAGTCATTTCTCATATAGTATCATACACGGTGGGGGGCGTTGTTTGATTCTTCAGCAACCAAGTCACGTGACCTGAATTATACAGGCCTTTTTGAACACATCTTCGCATCGTCAAGGTTTCCTTTTTAGCCAAAGGCGATACCTTGATCATCTTGCCAAGCAAACCGCGTTCAGCCCACTTTCAGTGTTTTCCATACTGCAATTACCAGGCTTGTGGGATATTTGGTGGTGAATGAATAAGTGTATTTTCATCAAATTGTGAAAAATAATCAATATCATTATTTTCTTTGAATCATTTCTTTCATATATATATATTTTTTTCCTTTTGTATTTATTAATTTATTGAAAATATACGTATTCATCTACCATCAAATATTCCACAAGCCAGGCAACTGTGGGGTTCTGCACTTATAATAGACTCCCACTTAGGGAGCCGCACAACAAAACTCTCACCCAGGGAGCTCCAAAAAAGATTAATTCAAACAACCAAACAAACAAGCAAAAAAATAAGGACAGTTGTGAAAAGTTTTACAAATAGCCCGCGCTATATATTAATAATTAAGTGCTTTCGAAGACTCAAAAGCCCCGTATGACAATGTTATATTCAATACAGCGCCATCTTTCTACACAAGGCAAATGGTGATCTTAGGACAAAAAACCACGCGAACAGCGAAAATCTAACGAATCAACTCAAAATTCAGCACGCACAGATGCCAAAAACGTTCACGAAAAATACTGCACAAGAAATCTGGAATAATACCAGCTTTAAAACACCGAAATACTAAAAATAATAGACGAAATTGCAAGTGCAAATGACTCAATCTGACCATATATCCGGGCCTGTGTCCCGTACAAAATATATGTAAATATGAAGTTATAATTATATGCATATATCGTTCACCATTCCTATGTATATATATATATATATATATTTCAATTTCTTTCAATATCCCCATCGTATCTATATAACCGCCAACTGAGCTGAAACATGCTATAGTCTTACACAAGGCAAAGAAGAATAGAAAAGGAAGAAGAACTTATAGTCTGACTGAAGTGTTTATGATACAGAAACTCGAACGTGTATGCGGGTCAGTCAGGCTGAACCTTGCCGTACTACTTTCGGCTATAATCCTCAATCGTTTTTTTTTCAATCGCTTATATTTTCTCGATTAAAAAACCACTGAATCGCGATATCGCTTTTTATTCGAGAAAATTTTCACGATTGAAAAACGATTGCCAACAGGAAAAAAAAAAACATTTAAACAGCGATCGCGAATGAATCGTCTATTTTGAGGAAAAAAAACCATTCCCTCGCGCCAGATTTCTTGTGCAGTATTTTTCGTGAACGTTTTTGGCATCTGTGCGTGCTGAAATTTTGAGTTGATTCGTCAGATTTTCGCTGTTCGCGTGGTTTTTTGTCCTAAGATCACCATTTGCCTTGTGCAGAAAGATGGCGCTGTATTGAATATAACATTGTCATACGGGGCTTTTGAGTCTTCGAAAGCACTTAATTATTAATATATAGCGCGGGCTATTTGTAAAACTTTTCACAACTGTCCTTCTTTTTTTGCTTGTTCGTTTGATTGTTTGAATTAATTTTTTTTGGAGCTCCCTGGGTGAGAGTTTTGTTGTGCGGCTCCCTAAGTGGGAGTCTATTATAAGTGCAGAACCCCACAGTTGCCTGGCTTGTGGGATATTTGATGGTAGATGAATGCGTATATTTTCAATAAATTAATAAATACAGAAGGAAAAAATATATATATAAAAGAAATGATTCAACGAAAATAATGATATTGATTATTTTTCACAATTTGATGGAAATACACTTATTCATTCACCACTAAATATCCCACAAGCCTGGTAATTGCAGTATGGAAAACACAGAAAGTGGGCTGAACACGGTTTGCTTGGCAAAATGATCAAGGTATCGCCTTTGGCTAAAAGGAAACCTTGACGATGCGAAGATGTGTTTCAAAAGGCCTGTATAATTCAGGTCACGTGACTTGGTTGCTGAAGAATCAAACAACGCCCACCCACCGTGTATGATACTATATGAGAAATGACTGCTATGAATATAAAACGTCTTTCTCTGTCCGACAGGTTTTCAACTCCCACATTTAAATCTTTGGTTTTGTGAGAAAAAAAAACGAAATTTTTAACCGATGATCGTACTCAGACGAGAATTTTTTTCTCTCTTGCCAGCTATGTTAATCCAGTATTAGATGAAAATATATAATGTTCAGGTGGTTTCTGGCTTGAGCTCCCCTTTGGAATCATTCAAAGTTCATTTATCAAAATGTAAAATTAAGATAAAAAGTATTGTACATATGCGAAACCAACCGTTATATGCGATTCAGTCACCATTGTTATATGTATTTACTATAAATATGAAATCACTGCCGCGAATATTCTGATAATCAACAAAATTAACTTGATGATGATTTTTTGAACTTATTCACATCTCAATAGTTTAAAAACTGTACCAAAACATGGATGGACACCATTTCCTAATATATGTTTAACTATAACAAAATATTTAATTACACTATTTTTCACCTTAATTAACCTAGAAATTCTCGGCTGGAGGGCTAAGCTGTTCTGGGTTATCGCCATGTGCCCATTCACACCTCTATCAAGTCATAATCATTCTGATAATGCAATCAACGACGAACTCAAATCCACTTATGACCTATACCTGGTATTTACAAAAACAAGATATTGCGACTATCATCCTGTATTGTTTATACCAAGTTGCATGAATATATGAGGAAATTATCGGACGTATAAAGGGAATGAGTGAACATTAACACATTGTCGGCTCACACGATTATTATATAAACATGTAATTTTGTCATTTACGCTTCGCCAGAGTGAATCTGAGCGCGGACGTCACAGAAAGCATGGTACAGGTATGTGTATAGATATTTTCAGCATACGCCCTACCTCGGGTTGTAGGAGACTATAGATCGTGAATCATATATATTATCCGGTTATCTTATGCATTTATACAGTATAGTAATATAGGTTTTCCATCGACAAATCCACAACCAACATTAATTGTAGTTCCCAGTTCGCGGATAGAGCGGCGAACGACGGCAACACGGCCTATGTGTCAGATATCACTCCGCCTCACGATTCTCTCGCACCTTAAAGAAACCCGATTCCCTCGCGATTGAAGATTCGCGATCAAGAACGGATCGCGCATGGATAAACGATTCAAAAACGATATCGCAAGAGAATGTTTTTTTTTTCAGAAAAGGTTCAATCGTTTTTCTAATTTTTTTCTCAATATCCTCGCGACTGATTCGCGAATGATCGTTTTTCAATCCAGAAAATTGAAGAAAAATCGCGACTGAAGAAAAAACGAATAATGGAAACGATCCCTAAACGATTCATTCGCGAATGGTAATTGGAAACGGTGCCTAAAAAAATTGTCGCGTGATGAATCTGCGATCCTACTCTTCAAAATTTGTGGTAGCTTCCGCTTAATCCATTTAGGGGAATGGGAACATCGCGTAATCCGTCAAACGTGTGAACCCATTTCTTCTCGAGGCGGAGAATCAGCTCTGGGACATTCAACATGGAGGATTCTGAAGGTATGAGCAATGCCGCGTTTCTTTTACAACTGTAAAATCTTTGGTTTTAGAGGAATGGGCGAGTAAAATCTGTGGTTTTAGAGGTATGTGTAACAGAGATTCAATATAATTTCCTATGTTCATCTGTTCTGCGAGTCAGTGAACAGTTATATTTTGTTATTTGAACAGTTGAAATGACGTCGCCAGCTATGAGTGATTCGGAGAATCTATCTGTTAGGGAAAAACTCGATGCGATTTTAAATCAAGTTAATTCTTCAAAAAGAGAGATTGAGGCATCCGTGGAAGCCCGTATTGGCAGATTAAGCGAGGAATTCGCCCAAATCTCACGAGAAGTTCAATAAATTGAAGACAGAGAAGGAATATAACTGGAAGAGAGTGGGCAATAAGCTCCAATTTCAATTTAATGAAGAAATAATCGATCAGTTGGCATCAGTTCAATGGGCCTTGCAATATGGCAAATCTGATTATGCCGGTGAGATCATCATTTCATTGACCGAAAAGCTTGGAACCAGGAATAAGCATATAAAGCTAGCTGATTCGTCCGAGGGTGGTTGGGAGACGGTGCGCCAGTACGTTACTAATGATCTGGCAGACGATTCTGAGGACGAAAAGAAGATCAACAGAGCGGAGGGCCGGGCAGTCCGGAAGAGTAATGCTACAAAACGTACGCGGCCATCAGGATTCAACTCAGGGGTCCGATACTATGGACGGGGATCAGCCTTACCGGCCCAACCCAGTAGGTAGAGTGTTATGGCTGGTTATTCTGGTGGTTTCCCTACGGAGCAGCCCTTTCGGACCACAGGCTGCGGGGGCTACTCTCGATCCGGGGCTTGTTATCACTGCGAAGAATTCACGTACTGGCGCAGATATTGCCCATACATCGCTGTCAACCCCAACTTCCAAGAGGAAACAAGGCCACAGCTACAGTCACACAGTAGAGACCATGATGACATTCAATTAACAGTTAAGTTACCTACTGAGTGCATTAAACATTGCTGTCATGAACATGGGCTCACTAACAATTATTTTGAGTACGAAGAAGGAATGGGTGATATATTTGTTAAGGGAAGACTTAAGAAAAACGCAAAATTCTGGAGAGATATTGGAGCTCTTTATTTTGTTATAGATATTGTAGAAAACGGGTATAAAATCCCATTCTATACTACACCATGTAAAATGGAGATTAGTAATAACCAATCTGCTCTTCGGTATAAAAGATTTGTAACAGAAGCTGTCAGTGACCTGGAAGAAGAGAGCTTGTAGTAGAATGCAACACTAAATCTACAGTAGTTAATCTCCTGTCAGTTTCTGTACAATCGTCTGGTACGAGAGACTCATTTTGGATTTGAGCATTGTTAACAACATGATTTCAAACAGTCTGTAAAGTACGAAGACTGGAGGACAGCTCTTATGTATATTAAGAAAGATAGTTGGCTGGTAACCTTTGACATACATTCAGCATACCACCATATAGATATATTTGAATATTTGAATACAGATTTTCTTGGTTTTGCGTGGGGTGATGAACATGCTAGACATTATTACAAATTTCTGGTTTTTCCATTTGGGCTCTGTATGGCGCCATTTGTGTTTACGAAGGTTACGATGCAACTTGTCAAAAAATGGCGCGGTCAGGGTATAGAAATGTTATTTATTTATGACGGAATGATCGTCGGCAAATCTCAATCCAAGACAAATGATATAGCAATGTCGATCAAAGAGGATATCTTGTTATCAGGTTTCATACCTAAAGTGGTTTTGGTATCGATACACGTGATATGGTTCTGGCGATTCCGGAAAGGAAAATATTTAAAGCTGAAAAGGCAATAAGTAAAATGCTAGCACACAGCCGTCAGCGTGTCAGTGTCCGTGAGACTGCCTCAATAATCAGACAAATACGCTCAATGAAATTAGTTATGGGTTCTATTTCACAATTAATGACACGAGCATTAAGCATAGATATAGCAAAAACTTTGAACTGGAATGGAAAAAAAATCTGCTATCAAGTGCTAGTATAGAGCAGCTCAGATTCTGACGAGAAAAATTCGTCAACACATATCTAAATCTATATGTAAATGTATTTATACTTCCAGGATTGTATATTCTGACGCTAGTGCGACAGGGTTTGGTGTCTATTGTGTCGAAGCGGGCGATGCAGTAGCGCATGCCCAATGGGACGCCATAGAAGCTAGGCGTAGTTCTACTTGGCGGGAACTCAGAGCTGTGTATTTAGTTTTGAAAAGCTTCACCTCATTTCTACAGTCAGAAAGAGTGAAATCGTTTACCGACAATGCAAACGTGACATCTATTGTTGAAAGGGGTAGCATGAAAGACGATTTACAACATCTCGCGAGATCTATTTTTGAAATATGCATGTCCAAACAAATATATCTAGAAGTACAGTGGATTCTCCGATCAGAAAATGACAAAGCAGATTATCTCAGTAAAATTGTAGATTATGATGATTGGGGTGTTGCTCTTTATATATTTGCCGACCTGGATAAAATGTAGGGGCCACATACTATTGATAGATTTGCTAGCTACTATAATAGGAAGGTTGCACGTTTCAATGCGAGGTATTGGAATCCTGACTGTGAGAATATAGATGCATTTACAGTAGACTGGGAGGGGAGAGCAACTCGGTGTATTTGATAAGCAGAGTCTTAAATCACATGTGTTATTGTAAGGCGCAAGGAACTCTGATTGTACCAAAGTGGTTTTCTGCTAGTTTCTGGCCTATGCTGTGCGATGGGGAGAATTTTATTTCTCAAGTTAAGGATTGGATATATTTACCCCGGGAAAAGGGTGCCTATGTGACCAGTCGCTTGTCTGGGGGCCTATTTGGTGAGAGTGATTTACATTTCGATATGCTTGCTCTGAACATGGATTTCTCGTGCTAATTAAATCATGTTATTATGATTGTAGATATCCTACATCAAGTGACGGGTACACAGATAGATGACTTAACGTCCCACCTTCATACTGCTGTGGGTTATATGACAAGATTAATGAAAAGTTCACGAGCGGATTTCACTTGTAAAAAATACATGCGTGGTTTTATGGCCTGGAAAGAATGAGCGTTACATAATGATATATCACCCGATTTGCCCGTATCGCCACTACATTGTGGTCTCTATTTAACTGCTATTGTACAGCAGTCTGATAGCTTTAGTACGGTGAATACAGCTTTTTATAGAATGAGATATCTTCATGACATGTTGGGATTAGTACCACCAACTGAAAATTCATTGGTAAAACATGTATTAGAGGCTGCGAGACGAAAATTGTCTCAAGCGGTAAAAAAGAAGGAGCCTATAACTTCAGAGCTCTTACAGAAAGTTGATAATGCAAGATCTGTAAATGTTTCTTTGCCTGATCAAAGGATCATAGCTATGTGCTTATTGGCTTATGCCGGTTTTCTCCGATCAGCAGAATTACTCTATATAAAGCGCTCTGATATTATTTTTTGAGAGTTATATTAGCGTTTTTATTGAAAAATCCATAGAGATAGAGTTGGTGCGCGGATCTTGATTGGGAAGACGGGGACCGATACATGTCCTGTACGAAATTTGAAAATATACCTAGACATGGTCAAAATTGCTGATGACTCAGCCGAACTTATATTCAGAGGTCTTTCGAAGTGTGAAGCTGGCTATAAGTGACGCCAGGAAGATAAACCTTTATCGTATCGTTTACGGGATATATTTATTGTAGTTTTCACACCATT